>JBBPFJ010000192.1:0-121000 GCA_037975025.1 Excoecaria agallocha
GATGTACCAAAGATAGCTTTCGAACCTGATATGGTCACTATGAATTTCTAGTCATGCCATTCGATATGCACTGACGACATTCATTGGCCTAATGAACCATATCTTTCATTCATATTTGGACCAGTTCATGGTGGTTTTTTTATTGATGACATCTTGGTTTACTCAAAGACTCTCAAAGATCAAGATAAGCACTTGAGAATTGTGCTTCAGACACTACGAGAGAAGTAATTGTATGCTAAATTTAGAAAGTGTGAATTTTGGCTTAATGAAGTTACCTTCCTTGGACATGTGATATCAGCAGAAAGCATCAAGGTTGATCCAAAGAAGGTCGAACCTATTTTAGAATGGAAACCACCAAAGAATGTTGTAGAAGTAAGGAGCTTCTTGGGATTAGCCGGCTATTACATAAGGTTCGTTAAGGGATTCTCTATGATTGCCTCTTCACTCACAAAGCTACTATAGAAGAATGTTAAATTTGAGTGGACGAACAAATTCTAAGAAAGTTTCGAGAAGTTGAAAAGTATGCTAACTGAAGCCCTTATTCTTACGCAACCTACCTCAGGTAAGCCTTATATCATTTATGGTGATACTTTTAGAAATGGGCTGGGATGTGTACTTATGCAAGAAGGCAAGGTTGTAGCTTTTGCTTCTAGACAACTTAAGCCAAATGAAAAGAATTATCCCACCTATGATCTCTAGTTAGCAGTTATAGTATTTGCATTAAAGATTTGGAGGCACTATCTATATGGTGAAAAATATTATATTTACATAGACCACAAGAGTTTAAAGTACTTACCCATACAAAAAGAGCTCAATCTAAGACAAAGACAGTGGATAAAACTCATTAAGGACTACAATTATTTAATTGACTATCATCCTGACAAGGCAAACGTGGTAGCGGAAGCACTCAGCATAAAGTACTTAATAGCATTAAAAGCTATGTGTGTTAGGCTATCTACAACAGCAGATAGGGCATTGGTAGCTGAGATGCAACTTAAGCCCAATTGGATACAACAGGTAAAAGACACACAAAGATAGGATGAACATTTATCATGTATTATATCTCAAGTACAGACAGGGAAAGACAATGAATTCTCCATTGGGGAAGATGGCTGCTTATATTATAAAGGGAGAATATGTGTACTTAATAATGCAGAGTTAAAGAAGAATAATCTAATAGAAGAACACAATAGCCATTATGCAATGCATTCGGGTAGTAATAAAATGTATCAAGATTTGAAGATGATGTATTGGTGGCCAAGTATGAAAAAGGAAATAGCAGAATTCGTAATGAGATGCTTGATATGCCATTAAGTTAAGGTAGAGCACTAGGTCCCTTTAAGTTTATTACAGCAGATTACTATACTCGAATGAAAGTGAGAACGCATCACTATGGACTTTGTAACAGGATTGCGTCTCACAAAGAAGCAACATGATTCCATTTGGGTTATAGTTGATAGATTGACTAAATCAACATACTTCATCCTAGTAAGAACTGACTTTCCACTAACTAAACTAGCAGAGATTTACATTAATGAAGTTGTAAGATTGCATGGCATTTCTATTTCTATTTTCTCTGACAGCAATCCTCGATTCACTGCTAGATTTTGGAAGAAGCTATAAGAAGCCTTGGAATCTCGCTTAGATTATAGCACAACCTTCCACCCATAGATAGACGAACAATCTAAGCGAGTGATCAAGGAATTGAAAGATATGCTCCAATGCTGTATTCTGGAGTTTGGAAGCAACTAGGAGAAATACTTGCCACTAGCTGAGTTCGCATACAACAACAATTATCAGTCTAACATCAAGATGGTGCCATTTCAAGCATTATATGGGAGAAAATGCTCGACTACCTTGTGTTTGATGGAGCTAAGTGAAAACAAGCTAGAAGGACAAGATTTGATCAAGGAAATCGAATAGAAGGTTTAATTGATCAATAATAACCTTAAAGCTGTAGTAGATAGGCAGAAGTCGTATATGGATTTAAAAAGAAAAGACATTGAATTCAATGTAGGCGACAAAGTATTCCTCAAAGTCTCAACATGGAAGAAGATTCTCCAATTCGGTAGAAAGGGTAAACTCAGTTTGAGATTCATCAGCCCATATGAAATTATACAACGACTTGGACCAGTTGCTTACAGGTTGAAACTTCCATCAGAGTTGGAAAAGATCCTTGACGTGTTCCATGTATCCATGTTAAGAAGATACCGATCCGATCATTCTTATGTTATCGTTCCGGAGGATCTATAACTTCGACTAGATTTGTCATATGATGAAGAACCAGTCAGGATCTTAGCCAAAAAAGTCAAATAATTGCGAAATAAACAAATCGAATTGGTCAAAGTGTTATAGACTTGCCATAATGTGGAAGAAGCCACGTGAAAACCAGAGGAATGATATGGCAATAATATCCACAACTCTTCTCTTTAAGTAAATTTCGAGGACAAAATTTTTTGTTAGTGATGGAGAACTTTAACACCTCAAAAGTTACATCTATCATGCATGGTAGATTTTAAGATATGAAAAATAATCCTATGGTAATTTTTGGAGAAATCGGGATAGGATAACACGGTAAAACATAAGGGTGCATAAAGGTTAAACGTGCTTGAGGTCGGGGTAATCCTAGGATGGGTCACCCAACGAGTAGCTTAACCTGACACCATAATATAAAAATAGGTGTTAAATAGACTATAACAGTATAGTTTGACGCAAAATTGAGCTTAAATAGACCTTTAAATCAAATAGAGAAGTTTTACCCGATACCGCATAAAAATTTGACCACAACTTTGATCGGGTCTTAGAGGAGTCTAACGACCTTCAAAAATTATTCTGATGATATAGACATGTTAGGAATATCATAAGAATATCCCAGGAATTGAAAAATAATTTTTCCGCCAGTCCCAAAATTTTCTAATTCTTAACTGGCTAATATTTTGTCAATGCTGAAAATATATCAAAACAATGTTGGAATGACTTAAAATTTTAACCATGAGCTACTACATATGTAAATTCCCTTAAGGAAAAATTTCATGGCATTCTGACATTGGGAACATTATTTTTAGAAAAATAGCCGAAAAATGGTTAAAATCAAAATAAAATTAATTAGGGGGTATAATAGGCTTAATAAATTCAGCCAATGGCATTTTTGTCCACCTAAAATAGCCAAGAATCTTATGTAAACCCAGTACATGCTAGAGATGTGTAGAAATCATTGAGAGTGTGACAGGTATGAATCAAATAGTTAGAGAAGAATTTGGGCCATTGGAATGAGAGATTTTTAGGCATATAAAAGAGGTTAAGAATCCTCTATTTCACTCCCTAAAATTCTATAAATATCTCTGCTTTCTTTTCTAAAAATTGTCCAGCCCTTTAGAATTAAGTTTTCTTCATTTTTCTCTATTTCTCTATCCTCTTTTCACTACTTCAGCTCAAATTTCACCCCAAGGCACATTAAGACATCCTCTTCATTTCTGAGTTTAATTTAGAGCAAGAAGAAGTCTTGAGAAGAAGAAATTTGGGAAGAAAGAGGTTGCACACCTTAGGTAAAGTATGGTGTTTTGTGAATTTTTGTTAGGATAGGAATGCTAAGCATGATTAGTATATGTTAATTAGAAGCTAAAAATGTGAAAGAAACTCATGGAAAACCCCTTTCATATTCGGCCATAGGTGGAGAAAAAGGAAAGGAGAAAGAGAAAGAAGATGGAAGCAAGGAAAAAGAAACTTAGGTGTGCTCAAGCTTGAAAAAGGTTAGTGGATATTAAATCTACACCTAGCTTCATTTATATATTAATTTCTCTATAGAATATTCATTATGTAGCTATAAAATTTAATGAAACAATTGAAATTAATTTAAGGGAAGTATGGAGCATGATGAATTATGGTGAAATAAATTTAGATTACATTAAAAATAATTGATTAGGGAGAAATGTTGATGTGGCTGAATGGTGATGTTAGGAAAATACTATGGAAATTTGCTAATTAATGAGGGATTAAATATAATTCTAGCCTTAGAATAATAAATTGATAACTTTAGATGAATTAGACATGAAAATAATAAACATATATAAATTTGAATATGTTACATAATTGTGAACAATTAAGTAATAAAAAGAAAATAAGTAATAATATGTATTACAAACATATACATACATAAATTAATGTTAGTATGGTAAATGGTATGAAAGAAAGGAAAGAAAAGCATGATAGGGTGATAATGAGTGGGTGGTCAAATTGGTTAAAATTACCAATGTAATAACATTTTCATTGCTAAATTTTTCAACAGAAATTCAATTACCATTACTATTTTTAGCAATGAAAATTTAATTTTCGTTCCTAAATTCATCCATCAAGAAAAAAAAACTTTACGATGGTACCATCCATCACCATTCCATTGTTAATATTATTACAATTAGAATAGTATAATGATGGAGTGCATCAATAAAAACCTAAGAACTTTGTAGGTAGCACAAATAAATTAAACCAACTACTTAACTATTCTGCATTATATTTATCTTTCCACATAAAAGATGATATCAAATAACTTGCATTAACAAAAACTATATTTTTTTAAATCATCTTTAGCAATAGCTTTGAACTTCAAAAGAAATCTTATACCCATAAAACTATGATGACATGATGGCCAAGGCATATGAAAAATATAAGAAATCCAATCTCCATTTGTTTCACTTAATATAATTCATTACTAATCATATGAAAGTAGATGTATAAAACCATTAACCTTTTGGGATCAAAAAAACAAAATCAATATTAAGTGCTCTATAAAAATTAATTACCAACCCTATTTGTGTGTACCTAAATCAGTATGGGTGCTTATGGCTAATTGTACATCAAAAAAACCATCTCAGGTACAATGAGTCAGAAGTACTCCATACAGAGCTTAATAACTAAAAGTCACATCTAATATATACAAAATTCCAATAACATGATGGTCATAAGTCTAATCTTTGATAATGTCTCACTTTTTGTTGCATTTCCCCATTATTTTCCAATAAAATATGGAATGCTTACATGATCTGATGCTCAATTAAATTAGGTTTATCTCTACTAATACTTAGCCATCATGTGTAAGGAAGCTTTTCTCACCTCAAGTACATGAATGATACATTGGAACCAATTATCTAAAAAAGGACCTAGTGATGCGGCATAACAACTGCCAACAACAAAGATGCACATAATGTAAGATATTAAGAAACAATTGTGATTATGAAGTTATTAATATCAAATAACAATTTATAGTTAGTTTGAAGCAACATAGAACATGTATCATTGGAAAAATAAGGTCATCCAAAGATTAATGTTTTATTTATTTGGACAAATAAAAAAAAACCAACCTTTACTTGTAAGCATTAAACAAAGTCTACAAAACTTTCCACCCTGAAAGATAAATATGAAATTACTATCAAATATAACAAGTTTAAAGCCTAGTAAGAATGCAATGCTGAAAATCTAACAACAATTGTCAAAGTGGCTTTATGCTGCTAAATAAACCTTTTATACTTGCATAGAAATATCGAGTAAGAAATTTTTAAATAGAATGAACTTGACAGTTCATACTAAGAATGATAGGACTAACTACAATAATTTGACACTTTATATACAAAAGGAACATAAAAAAAGCTAGGAAGAAACCAATTTTAGATCCCTAAATAGGTGTTAAAGATATTGGGTACCATAATCCTAGATCATCAAGTTAAAACTATCCTGGTGTTTAAATTCATAATTTGAATTGTCGGTATAGTGCCAGCGACTACCAATAGAGCTACCATTAATAGCATATGGTTTAAAAGAATAGAAGTTAGGAATATGTAGTAATGGTAGCACAAATAAGAACTTGTGAAAACTTTAGCTAGGGATTGCACTTTAGAATCAATTAATCACCAGAGATAAAATTTGGATTTTCACACTACCTTTTTTATAATAACCATAACTTCCCCACCTTCCACGCATATACTAGAGGTGGAACAAAGCTTGGATCTACATATTCAATATTTTAAATTATTAAAAACATATAAATGATTAGAACGTAACAATAAAGAACTCATCAAGAATGAAAATATACTCACAAAGTCTCATCATAGGAGGTAGACTAGCAAGCTTAGCATAACTGATTCCCTAAAAGAATGAATCAATTGCAGAATCTTGATTCTTAAACTCTCATTCAAGCATAAAAGAAAAAGATTAAAAACCTGAGGAATGGCTAAGCCAACAATGGAAAAATTAGTAGGTTCTTAATTGCTGAGTAAAAAAATATGTGCCAAATAAAATAAAGGTAATAGCCAAGGATTATGGTGAACTTTGCTATTTACAGTAGTGCCTAGGATTATAGCAAACTTTGCTTTTTATGAAAGTGCCTAATATTATAGCGAACTACGCTATTTATGGTAGTGCCAAGAATTATGGTAAACTTCACTATTTATGATAGTGCCAAGGCTTATGGCTATAGCTTTTAATATGTTTGAGACTTATTTTTAGTTGGTTGGAAGGTTTTTTAAATTTATATGGCTTGATTGTATGTTGAATTTTTACAATTTTTATGTATTTTAACTTTGTACATCTAAAAAAATGAAGTTTTTATACATTTGAAAGATTGAAGTTTTTATACATCTAAATTTTAAGTTTTGTACATTAAATTTTAAGGATCCAAGGTCTTACCCAATAACCCCTAGTGATAGTGTGTGTTGGCGATTAGATTCATGAAGGACTTCCTTTTTATAGATTTGCATGATTTTCACCTTTAAAGATTTTATCTTTAAGAGAGATAGTCATCCCCTTTGAAATTGCTTCTAGCATGGCATGCACAGATGACCTGGTCTATGGAGATATTCCCCTTGCATGATTTTTTCATCAAAAATTTATCCTGCTCTAATTGACCATTTTACAAAATTGTATACGAAGTGTGGAGTCTATTCACATTTTCCTTGCAAGAAATTGTTCATTTAAGTATGAACAATAGATTATATATGTGCAACATATATGCAAAATTTATGTTTATACACACAATCATGCATGTGAGCAATGTGCAACAAATGCTTCAAGGAGTGATGTGTGTAAAGAGTTGCTTGCTAAAAAGCATCTGAAATTTAAAGTAATGGAAACTCATCAAATACTTTGAACTTGAATTTTATTCATCATTGAATAATTGGATGGACCACATTCTCAACTAATTTAATCTCAATGTGAGAAATTAATAAATCACTCTCAATGAGGGATAGGAAAATAGGCATGCTGCTACCAAATCTTTTTGAACCTACACATAAACACAATGCATATCAGGCAATTTTCGTGTATATGTGTGCCGAAGGCCAAAATAGATATTTATTTTTGAAAAGCAAATTGTAGATGCAAATTTGGGGTCGAAGTTTAACTTGAATACATAAATACATTCATGGCTTCCCACTTAAAGCTTAAGAAATACCATATGCCTCTTCTTACATACCAAGCCTTACTAGAAGGTTATTTTCTTTAGGTTGGATAAGGCCAAATCCAGAATCAGAAGGTCTTACATTGGTTGTAACATTAGACTAACGGGAGTGGTTATCAAAGAAGGGTCAAGTCGTTAGAAGAAAATGACTATAGTGTTTCCTTAATTGGTGAGAAGGCTATTCTCTACCCATTTTCTCACTATCATATCATTTTTGAATTTGGCTTTGGTAATCAACTCATTAGAGATTATTTGTGAAAGATAATACCTCAAGGTATCCTGTTCCTTTCATTTTTCTTTGTTGGGATGTTGATTTCAAGGATTCTCTATTTCCCTATTCTTTCTTTCCTTTCTTTCTATTTTTCTCATTTCTTTTCCCTTTTTTCCTTCTTGTTTTTCTTTTTTTTTTCTTTTCTCACCATTTTTTGCTTTTTTTTTGTTTTTTGTTTTTGCTTTTATTTTTCTTTTGTTGGTATACTTTGTCAAAAATTTTGATTCTCTATGGATGAAATTTATACAAAGTACCGGTAGAAATTAATTTTCCTATTCTTGAAATATGGAATCAGTTTTAGCATAGCGGTCACCTTCCTAAGGGGAAGCTAAAATCATTTTAGTTTAAGGGGTTATTTTGATGTGTATAACTTGAAATAAAGGCTTAAGGGGCTTACAAGCAATTATGAAATTATGGTAGAAAGATTCATTTAGAAGGCTATTCAAATAAGGGCTGCTTGATTTTTGTTTTAGATTTTATATCATTATGATATCGCTTTGATGGGCAATCAGAAAGATTCTAATGCCCTTATTGAGTTTTAGCCAATCTCTTTAATTGTAAACTATTTTTTTCTATTTTAAAAAAATTGGCCTAAGGTGAATAAATTTTAGAAATTGCAAGGTATAACGAAAGCTCTTATGCAATTCAATAAGTAGAGATAAAGCATGGGTACCTTCTATTTAGCTTATATTTAAATGAAAGAGAAATTTGTCAAATTGAGGTCAAACTCATTCATAGTTGAGAATTACTGGGATGAAATAAAATTTCAAATTTAAAGTAAATTGATAAGAGATAATTATATAAAAATTTAGTGCTCTTATTGACAAGATGTATTGAATTTTAAAGTACAATTTGTTAAAATGTTCCTTGTATTTAGGAAAAAGATTATGCTATGGCAGTCATTTTGAACACACCAGGGAGATAGTGACCGTCGAATTGAAATTCGAAAAAAAGGATGACGTTGCAGTAATTATCTTAAATGCAATAAAGAAACAATGATCCCCGAGTTCACATTCAAAAAAAGGAAGCTGGTCTTCAAACTTAAAACTTGCAAAAAATTATTTTGTTAGAACTCTGAGATATAACCTTATAAGGAAAATAAGGCTTGAGGCCTAAGCTATTTTAATGGGGGCACTTTCCTAAGATTAACGAAAGGATGGCATTGCAATAGTCATCCTAACTTTATTAGAGAGGTGGCGACCCTCAAATATTTCTTAAGAAAAGAATGGCGCCATGGATATTTTTGAATGCATCAGGGAGGTGATGATCCTTAAACCTATAAATTAAAAGGAAATTATGTTAAAGGTTTGGCATAATTTGACAACATGAATTAAACTAGAAATACTCACTAAAATTGGGAAAAGGATAGTGTCATGATTACCATGAATAGTTCAAGGGAGTGAAGATCCTCAAACCTGTTAAAGAAGCCTATGTAAGAATCCTAGCAAGATGAACTAAGTTAGGAAGACTCATTGGAATTGGCAAAAAGGAATTGTTGTAGTGATCATTGTATTGACGTAAGAAATTCTTAAACCTTCAAGCTATCATATATGAAGGCCTAAGCAAATCGTTGAGGCAAGGATAGCAGAGCTAGCTTCCACCTATAATGTTATGGATATAGCAACACATATAATAGACTGTGTGTGATGTATATAAGAATGCATGTAAGCATGCAATAATGTATGCATGGTATACACCATAGGTGGCTAAAGGATCCCATCTCAAATGCGAGGTGACTGATGATCCGTGTACATCTTTCATAAGCTTTCTCTTGTAATTCACCTTAGCTTTTTCTGCTTTGTCTTCTATCTGAGTTCTCTTATCATTTTGGCCAAAGATAGTCTGCCTCATCAAAAATTGCACATAACATTTGATACCCCCAAGGACTTAAAAATAATGAGGGAAGTCTTTGACATGTGAGATGCTGGCATCACTGCCTTAGAATTAAACCACATTCGACATGTGTCTCCATACATGCCATAGGCTTCTCTTGATTGGTTAATCATATGTTCATGCCTAGCTTATGCATGTGCTCTTATTTACATGCATCATATGACAATAATAATAGTCGTGACCAGACATGTAATACAGTAATAGAGACTTTGATTTAATCTCAGGTGTGACATCTTATGTGCATTCGAATCCTATTATAAGTTAGCTCTTGTAGGTTTTTTTGGAATTTTGGATGAATCGGTTTAGGAAAGCGAAGCTTGATATTTTATGAGGCCCCAATCCTGGCCCTAATCGGATTATGTTAAATAATGAGGATTTTGGTTAAATAAGGCATAATTAGAGTATTTTGCATTATTAAAGGTAAGTCTTATAAGGGGTATTTTGGTAATTATGCACGTGTAAGGGAGTGTAATTAAAATGTTAAGGAAGGATGCAATTGAATTAAATTGGAAGATTCGAGTTAAAATGTAAGAAATACAAGTTTTAAGGGTTAAAGTATTTAAGGGTAACTTTGGAATTTCCTTGGTGAGATATTTATCCCACTCACTCTTTTAAGCTTTTTAAAGAAGGTGAGGATTAAAAATAGGGCAAAGAAGGGAGTCTCTCTTTCACTCTCTCTATCTCTCTCTGGTTCGAATTAAGGATTGAAGAAGTTTAGGATTTGTGAGTAGCATCTTAAAGGTAGTGTTTCCCTTCTTAAAGATCTTTCTACTTTTCTTCCCTTGATTTGAGTTATGGATTTAGGGATTAAGAACTTATGTTGTTACCACTATGTGTAAGGAGAAGAAAGAAAGAGCTGGATCAGTAGATTGAAGGAGGAGTTAAAGCATCAATATTAGGTATGGGAATTAGGTATACTGTATTGTTCATATGATTGATTTTGGGAATCTTTCCTTTCTTCCTATGTGTGTGTTCTCTTAATGAATTTATAGGCTAAATCTAGTGATTTAGATGAGTTTAGAATGATTTAATGGTTTAATGAGTATTACCGTAAGTTGTTAAAAGAGAGATTTGGAATTAACCTGCATAATTTGGGTTTTAGGTTTTGCTGGCCGAGATACCTTGAGCGGAAACATGTGGTAATCCTTCTTCCCATACACGGCCGTGAGTAGCTTCACTTCCATAGATGGCCATGTGAAGCCCTTGAATTTCCCTTGAACGGATGTGCATGGTAATCCTTCTTCCTATGCACGGCCATGTGTAGCTTCTCTTTTATGAACTGCCATGCGGAGCCCTTGAATTTCCCTTGAATGGCTGCGCATCATCCCCTGAATTTATCCTCATGGCCATGCATGGCACATTGATTTTCCCTACATAGTTTCATAGCATGTCCCTTTTTCATCAATGCGGCCACACATTCCTTTTCTTCCCTACATAGTCGTGTATGATTCTCCTTCTTTCCCTGCACGACCACTTAAGCGACTTTGCTATCCCTTGCATGACGAAGTGGCCTTTTGTTCTTTGTAAAAAATGACTAAGAGGCCCTTTTCTTCTTGCTTTTCATGGCCAAGAATGGCCTACTATTTTTAGCTACACAGCCAAGCATGGCCTTTCCTATCCTAGTGTACGACCACTTGTACATTCTCCTTTAATTGGTTCTTCTTTACCCAAGCTATAGATCATTCATAAATCATAAACCTAGTATTATAATATATAATTAGGGTAAATTAAGCTAACCATGAGTAATGTGCATGATGATTAAATATATATTAAAGTGGTGGTTACTAGGCTATATGATTTATGATGAATAAAATGAGTTATGAAGTCTTCCCAAGGCTAAAGTCTAGAAAGACATAGTTAAAAAGGTATAACTATAAGATGAGCTATTATTGGAATTTAAATGAAAAGAATGTTTTTAAAAGAGGAAGTAGATTGAATTAAGCCGTGAGTCACATAAAGTCACCTATATGCTATATATGGTATGGTATGGTCACTTAATTTGAGAATCCCTATGAATACCTTTATGTATATAGAAAGGGGTGAAAAGCTTTAGAGTAATTAAACCTTCTAAGTTAAGGTATGGGGTTCCTTTGGGAGCTAATTTAGAGGGATTTGTTTATGGCAATGCTAATATGAAAGGTTTTGCTAGAATGTGTTTTGGTGCATATCGGGTATAAAGCTAAAGAAGAGTAAGAGGCAACATAATAAACTAAAAATTATATGCTATTAAACATGTCATATAAGCGGTATAAAGTATATAACCTATCAAAGTAAATGGCTTTACCTATATTAGTGCACATTGATGTGTCCTTAGAATGGCATGGAAATACTACGATATGGCCTAGTGTTTATAAGAGGTTAGTTAAAATGTTACTTGTCTTAGTTAGAGAGATGGGACATTGCATTTTATGCTTAGCCTTGAGACTACAGAAGCTAGGTTATGCTTTAAGTCATAATGGAAGGTAGTGACTAGCCTTGATGTAAAGAAACATGCTTGTCTGTTTGCTCATGTTCTATAACATAATATGTAAATCATATGCCCATAGACGATATGCTGACATTGAGGTGGATTAATCTTCCATAAACTAACTTGAGTATAAAATGTTATAAGATGTAAAGTATAAGTAAGGTGATTGATGCATATATGATCACGTTAGGGTAGATAACCTATCGTCGATGATCTAATAGACTATAAAAGTAAACTAAGGAGTTAAATAGGAATAAGTATTGACCTCAGGATGAAAATAATTTATTCATCTTATTATATTAATCATAAATGCATTAAATGTTGTTAAAATGATTATGCATCAATTTGAATAACCCTGATGTTGTATGGAAGCTACTCATGGCAAACAGCAATAAGGTACGTCATTGAGAACTATCAATGAGTTATGTAAATTCAATATCTTATTGTTAATGCAACTATGTGATCATATGATCGGCATCCATATGTACTAGAGCCTAAAGCTCAATATTGATCTATGGTAGGAATAATGTGCATTCTTCTATGAATGTGGCTTTAAGCACGATGATGTACAAAGTAAAGAGGAATATGTTGAATCAAAGATGTTTTTAAAAATGGTAAAGCTTATGGGTCCTAGTTCAGTTGTGGATTAGATAGGCATGCCTAAAGGGATACAATTGCAGTTGCCATAGTTAACCTCGTTTAGGTCCATTATTTGTTCCTTATTGGAACCGTAGCTCGGCCCTTTTTGGTCCATCGTTTGATATCTTTGGATATCCATTATTTGATATCTTCGGATATCCATAATTTTATACCTTAGAGTATCCATTGCTTCCATTATCCACCCTTTGAACTAGTACTTAGGCAGGCTACTAAAGATTAAAGATCAAAAGTGTGTTCAAAATAAAGAAATACATGTATCGATGCTTTCACTTATATAATATAAGCATGATGAATGACCTATTATATTACTTTATCATAATTCCTTTTAGCTATAAAATATTTCAATGAAATGAAAATTATTGAAATGTACGCCTGTGATATTGGGATTTTTTCAAACCATCATGATATGACATGCCTATTATCTGGAATTCATGAAAATCTATTAGCCTATATATATATATATATATATATATATATACATATTTACACATATATGTGTGCTAATAACTTTGATATCATCCCAAGGGCGATGTATGACATAATACGATGTATGATATTTAGGTTGCCATGCTAAGATAGAATGCATACAGTGTTATACTGAGAACTGTTTGGGCTATAACATACATATTGAGTTTCTTATACTTTGGAATTTATGAAATGTATGCATGTGATAATTGGACCTTCTCAGGTAATCATGATATGTAATGCCATTCTCTATAATTACATGCAAAGCTTGTTAGTCAATACATATAGATGTTTACACATGATTGTGCATACTAATAACTCTGACATAAGCAAAAGGCCAATGTATGATATAATGTGATGTTGTTTGACATTTAGTTGCCATGCTAAGACAATGTTAAGGAATACATGGTTTTGAATAGAGGTTGTGAATTATAATTGTATTCTATAATTAGGATTGCATGATATATGTGAAGCAATTATACCTAACGGTATCTCTTATAGATGTTATATGACATATGCACTCCATTATGCTTTGATTGAACATTGAAGTCATATCATATGTAATTAATGTGATTAAATGCATATGATTGAAGTATGTACTATTAATAATCATGAGGTCTAGATTCTTAAAATAAATCATTATGAGGGCATGAATTATAGTAAGCAACAAGAAAAGAGACGTGATATTAAAAAAATTAAAAAGTCTTCAAGAACTATACGAGTTCACATAATTCTCTAAATTATTGTAAGAATAGTATTCATGGTTAAGATTGAAGAATTCTCCAGTATAATCATTGTGAGATTATTAATATTGCAGACTTACATGTTTTCCTTAATTATAAAGGTTGTTATGATACTATGATATTTTTATAAGAGGTTGTCTATAGCGTTTTGTTTTCCCACTAAGCTTTATAGCTTAGCATGGGTTTGTTTATTTGTGTAGGTCTCGGGATAAGCTTCATTTTTGATTGATTGCTATTGTGGCTTAACCACTTTGAGGAGAAGATCTAGCAGGTTGCAATGGTTCTTGAGGATTCCAACATTATTTAAATGCCATTAATGTTTTATCTCCTTATTTCGGAGTTTCTTTTGGTTATATTGTGGCATGTAATTGAGGTTTGTATTATTATTATTATTATTATTATTATTATTATTATTATTATTATTATTTCTACCTAATCTTTACTAGGGTTATGATAGTATTGATGTTTATGCATGTATGGTGGATTGGGGTTATACGGTTAGTGGTATTAGAGCACCCAGGTTTAGTCTTTTCTGAGCAATAAGAGATTAAGACTGTATTTTTGAAACTTTAGATGAATTGGCCTAGAGAAAATATCTATATTCTGTGTTATTGTTATTAGGATACATATTTTGATGATTGCGATAAATGATTAACCTATGATTGATTTATATTGGAGAGCTAGTAGGATTGTGGCTCAGAGATTGTAAGGTCATATTAGAGGAATTGCCAGTATATCTCACCTCCTAATATTGGAAGTGCTTAAATACTTTAATGTTCTAAGATTAAAGTATAGAAAAAGTTCGATTATTAGTACATTGGGATTGTTTATGAAGATGTTTGAAGAAAAGTTTATATGATTAAAGGAGAGCTTGATTTTGGCATTGATGATTATACGAGATGTCGAGGTTATTAGATGCCCTATATATATATATATATATATTTTTTTTGTCAAAAGTTTCCTAATCAGCGTAGGTAATTGAACATGTTTCATGGTATTGGGATGGGATACAAACTTGCATAGTATATGATAATACCCATTGTTATGCATTTGCATATATGAAATCATTAATGCATTGCATAGCATCCTATATCAACTCATAGCAAATGAATAATACCGCATCATATTTTGGCCTAGCTGAAAGGAAAAACTGATAAAAAGTATAACGAGCATAAAAGTATCTGGAGATCAAGATAGGTACTAATGTTATCTGGAGATCAAAGATAGGTACTAATGCTATAAATGGATGAGTTAGTTATAGTTATAGAATACTTATGATTATAGTTACCTATAGCTAAAGCGAAGTTTGGAAGATTGCTAGCAATAAGATGAGATTATGGATTTAAATTTCGAGGATGAAATTCTTTTAAGAGGGTGAGATTTGTAGGCCCTAATTCTGGTCCTAATCGGATTATGTTAAATTAAAGAGAATTTTAATTAAATAAGGCAGAATTAGAGTATTTTTCATTATAAAAGGTAAGTCTTATGAAGGGTATTTTTATAATTATGCACATGTAATGGAGTGTAATTAAAATGTTAAGGAAGGATGCAATTGAATTAAATTGGAAGATTTGGGTTAAAATGTAAGAAATACAAGTTTTAAGGGTTAAAGTGTTTAAGGGTAACTTTGGAATTTCCTTGGTGAGATATTTATCTCACTCACTCTTTTAAGCTTCCTAGAGAAGGTGGGGATCGAAAATAGGCCAAAGAAGGGAGTCTTTCTCTCTCTATCTCTCTGGTTCGAATTAAGGATTGAAGAAGCTTAGGGTTTGTGAGTAGCATCTTAAAGGTAATGTTTCCCCTCATAAAGATCATTTTACTCTTCTTCCCTTGATTTGAGTTATGGATTTAGGGATTAAAAAATCCTTTTGTTACCATTATGTGTAAGGAGAAGAAAGAAAGAGCTAGATCAGTGGATTGAATAGGAGTTAAAGCTTTAATATCAGATACAAGAATTAGGTATACTGTACTATTCATATGATTGATTTTGGGAATCTTCCCTTTATTCCCATATGTGTGTTCTCTTGATGAATTTGTAGGCTAAATCTAGAGACTTAGATGAGTTTAGAATGGTTTAATGAGTATTATTGTAAGTTGTTAAAAGTGAGATCTGTAATTGACATGTATAATCTGGGTTTTGGGTTTTGCTGGCCAAGATCCCATGAATGGCCATACATGGTAATCCTTCTTCCCATGCATGGCCTTGTGCAGCTTCTCTTCCATGAACAATCGCGTGAAACCATTAAATTTCCCTTGAATAACCGCACGTGGTAATCATTCTTCCCATGCACAACCAAGTGTAGCTTCTCTTCCATGAACAGCCACGTGAAGCCCTTGAATTTCCCTTAAACGACGGCACATCCTCCATTGAATTTCTCCGCATAGCAGTGCATGACACATTGATTTTCACTACACAGCCACACGATATGTCCTTTCTTCCTTTCATAGCCACGTATGATTCTCCTTCTTTCCCTGCACGACCACTCAAGCCTCTTTGATATCCCTTGCACGACCAAGTGGCCTTTTGTTCTTTGTAATGCACGGGTAAGTGGTTCTTTTCTTCTTGCATTGTACAGCTAAGTATGGCCTATTGTTTTTAGTTGCACGACCAAACATTGTCTTTCTTATCCTAGTGCATGGCCACTTGTACACTCTCTTTTCATTGGTTCTCCTTCACCCAGGCTATAGATCATTCATGAATCATGAACCCAATATTGTAATATATAATTAGGGTGAATTAAGCTAACCATAAGTAATGTGCATGATGATTAAATATATATTAAAGTGGTGGTTACTAGGATATCTAATTTCTTATGAATTATATGAGTTGTGAAGCCTTCCCAAGGCTAAAGTTTAGAGAGACAATTAAAAAGGTATAACTATAAGATGAGTTATTATCGAAATTTAAATGACATGAATGTTTTTATAAGAGGGAGTAGATTGAGTTAAGCTGTGAGTCACCTCAAGTCTCCAATATGCTATATATGGTATGCTATGTTAACTTAATTAGAGAATCCCTATGAATACTGCTATGTATATATAAAGGGGCGAGAAGCTTTAGAGTAATAAAACCTATTGAGTTAAGGTATGGGGTTCCTTTGGGAGCTGATTTAGAGGGATTTGTTTATGGCAATGCTAATATGAATGGTTTTTTTGGAATGTGTTTTGGTGCATATTTGGTACAGAGCTAAAGAAGAGTAAGAGACAACATGATAACCTAAAAATTATATGCTATTAAACATGTCATATAAGTGGTATAAAGTATATAACCTATCAAAGTAAATTACTTTACCAAAATTATTACACATTGATGTGTCCTTGCAATGGCATGAAAATACTACAATGTGGCCAAGTGTTTGTAAAAAGGTTAGTTGAAATGTTACTTGTCTTAGTTAGAGAGATGGGACATTGCATTTTATGCTTAGACTTGAGATTACAGAAGCTAGGTAATGCTTTAAGTCATAATGAAAGGTAGTGACTAGCCTTGATGTAAAGAAACATGCTTGTCTATTTGCTCATGTTTTATAACATAGTATGTAAATCACACGCCCATAGGCAATGTGTTGACATTAAGATGGAATAATCTTACATAAACTTACCTGAGTACAAAATGTTATAAGATACAAAGTATAAGTAAGGTGATTGATGTATATATGATCACGTTAGGGTAGATAACCTATCATCCATGATCTAATAGACTATAAAAGTGAACTAAGGAGTTAAATAGGAACAAGTGTTGACCTTAGGATGAAAATAATTTATTCATCTTATTATATTAATCATAGATGCAATAAATGTTGTTAAAATGATTATGAATTGATGTGAATAAACCTAATGTTGTATGGAAGCTACTCATGGCAAACAACAACAAGGTATGCCATTGAGAACTATCAATGAGTTATGTAAATTCAATATCTTATTGTTAATGCAATTATGTGATCATATGATCGGCATCCATGTGTACTGGAGCCTAAAGCTCAATATTGATTTATGGTAAGAATAATGTGCATTCTTATATGAATATGGCTTTAAGCACAATGTTGTACTAAGTAAAGAGGAATATGTTGAATCAAAGATGTTCTTAAAAATGGTAAGGCCTGCGGCTCTAAGTTCAGTAGTGGATTAGATAGGCATGCCTAAAGGAATACAGTTACAGTTGCCATAGTTGACCCTATTTGGGTCCATCATTTGTTCCTTATTGGAACCATAGCTCGGTCATTTGATATCTTCGGATATCCATTATTTGATATATTCAAATATCCAAAGTTTGATACTTTCGGGTATCCATTGCTCCCGTTATCCACCCTTTGAACTAGTACTTAGCCAGGTTACTAAAGATTAAAGATCGAGAATGTTTTCAAAATAAAGAAATACATGTATCGATGGTTTCACTTATATAATATAAGCATGTTGAATGACCTATTATATTACTTTATCATAATTCTTTTTAGCTATAAATTATTTGAATGAAATGAAAATTTTTGAATTTTACGCCTATGATATTAGGATTTTGTCAGACCATCAAGATATGACATGCCTGTTATCTGACATTCATGAAAATCTTTTAGCCTATATATATATATATATATATATATATATATACATATTTACACATATATGTGTGTACTGATAACTTTTACATCAGCCCAAGGGCAATGCATGACATAATATAATGTATGATATTTAGTTTGCCATGGTAAGAGAGAATGCGTACAATGTTATACTAAAAACTATTTGGGCTATAACATACATATTGAGTTTCATATGCTTTGGAATTTATGAAATATATACACATGATAATTGGACCTTCTTGGGTAATCATGATATGTAATGCCATCCTTTGTAAATACATGCAAAGCTTGTTAGTCAATACATATAGATGTTTACACATGATTGTGCATACCAATAACTCTGACATAAGCCAAAGGCCAGTGTATTATATAATGTGATGTTGTTTGACATTTAGTTGTCATGCTAAGACAACGTTAAGGAATACATGGTTTTAAACAGAGGTTGTGAATTATAAGTGTATTCTATAATTAAGATTGCATGATATATGTGAAGTAATTATGCCTAGCAGTATCTCTTTTAGATGTTACATGATATATGCACTCCATTATGCTTTGATTGAACATTGAAGGCATATCATATGTAATCAATGTGATTAAATGCATATGATTTAAGTATTTACTATTAATAACCATAAGATCTAGATTCTTAAAAGAAATAATTATTAGGGGCATGGATTATACTAAGTAATAGGAAAAGAGACGTGATATTAAAATAAAATTGAAAAGTCTTCATGAACTAGATGAGTTCACATAATGCTCTAGATTATTGTAAGAATAGTATTCATGGTTAAGATTTAAGACTTCTCCCTATAATCAGTGTAAGATTATTAATATTGCAGACTTACATGTTTTCCTTAATTATAGATATTGTTATGATACTATGATATTTTTATAAGAGGTTGTCCATAGTGTTTTGTTTCCCCACTTAGCTTTATAGCTTAACACGGGTTTGTTTATCCGTGTAGGTCTCAAGATAAGCACCATTTTGGATTGATAGCTGTTGTGGGCCAACCACTTTTAGAAGAAGATCTTGCAAGTTGCAATGGTTTTTGAGGTTTCTGAGATTATTTAAACGCCATTTATGTTATATCTCTTTATTTCAGAGTTTCTTTTGGTTATATTGTGGCAAGTAATTAAGGCTTGTATGATTATTATTACTTATGCCTGATCATTACTAGGGTTATGATAGTATTGATGTTTGTGCATGTATGGTGGATTGGGGTGGTACAGTTAGTAGTATCAGAGCACCTAGGTTTAGTCTTTTCTAGGCAGTAAGAGATCAAGAATGTATTTTTTAAAGTTTAGATGGATTGGCCCAGAGCAAATAGCTATATTTTATGTTATTATTGCTAGGATACAGATTTTGATGATTGTGATAAATGATTGACCTATGATTGATTTATATTAGAGCACTAGTAGAATTATGGCTTAGAGATTGTGAGATGATATTAGAGGAATTGCCAGTATATCTCACCTCCTGATATTGGAAGTGCTTAAATACTTTAATGTTCTAAGATTGAAGTATAGCATAAGTTCGATTATTAGTACATCGAGATTGTTTGTGAAGATGTTTGAAGAAAATTTTATATGATTAAAGGAGAGCTTGATTTTGGCATTGATGATGATGCGAGATGTTGAGGTTATTAAGATGCTCTATATATATATTTTTCAGAATTTTCATAATCAACATGGGTAATTGAACATATTTCATGGTATTGGGATGGGATACAAACTTGCATAGTATATGAGAATACCCATTGTTATTCAGTTGCATATATGAGAATACCCATTGTTATTTAATTGCAAACATGAAATCATTGATGCATTATATAGCATCCTATATCATCTCATAGCACATGAATAACATCGTATCATATTATTGCCCAGCTAAAAGGAAAACTTGATAAAAAGTATAATGAGCATAAAAGTATCTGGAGATCAAAGATAGGTACTAATGCTATAAATGGATGAGTTAGTTATGGTTATAAAATACTTATGTTTATAGTTACTTACAGCTAAAGCAGAGTTTGGAAGATTGCTAGCAATAAGATAAGATTACAGATTTAAATTCTGAGGATGAAATTCCTTTAAAGGGGATAGATTTGTAAGGCCCCATTCCTGGCCCTAATTGGATAATGTTAAATTAATGAGGATTTTGGTTAAATAAGTCAGAATTAGAGTATTTTACATTATAAAAGGTAAGTCTTATGAGGGATATTTTGGTAATTATGCATATGTAATGGAGTGTAATTAAAATGTCAAGGAAGGATGCAATTGAATTAAATTGGAAGATTTGGGTTAAAATGTAAGAAATACAAGTTTTAAAGGTTATAGTGTCTAAGGGTAACTTTGGAATTCCTTTGGTGAGATTTTTATTCCACTCACTCTTTTAAGCTTCTTGAAGAAGGTAAGGATCAAAAATAGGGCAGATAAGGTATTCTCTCTCTCTCTCTATCTCTCTCTGGTTCGGATTGAGGATTGAAGAAGCTTAGGGTTTGTGAGTAGGATCTTAAAGGTAATGTTTCCCCCCTTAGAGATCTTTCTACTCTTCTTCCCTTGATTTGAGTTATGGATTTGGGGATAAAGAAATCCTATTGTTACCACTATGTGTAAGGAGAAGAAAGAAAGAGCTAGATCAGTGGATTGAAAGAGGAGTTAAAGCTTTAATATCAAGCATGGGAATTAGGTTACTATACTCTTCATATGATTGATTTTGGGAATCTTCCCTTTCTTCCTATGTGTTTTTCTCTTGATGAAGTTATAGGCTAAATCTAGTGATTTCGATGTGGTTAGAATGGTTTCATGGTTTAATGAGTATTAATGTAAGTTGTTAAAAGTGAGATCTAGAATTGACCAACATAATCTAGGTTTTGGGTTTTGCTTGCCGAGATCCATTGAATGGCCGCACGTGGTAATCCTTCTTCCCATGCATGGTCGTGTGTAGCTTTTTTTCCATGAACAGCCATATGAAGCCCTTGAATTTCACTTGAACGGTCGCACATGGTAATCCTTCTTCCCATACACGGCCACATGTAGCTTCTCTTCCATGAACAGCCATGTGAAGCCCTTGAATAAAGACTAGCATTACTTATAAATAACCCAATCCGATCAATAGTCTCTGGATTTTTCTTCATTTCCATTGCCCTGTTTCTCTACCGGGTAAGGTACTTATGGAAGGCTTTTTTTCATTTTTGACATTACGACTCTAGATCTTTAAATGTCATTTCTAATCTTATGCTACGGTCATACTATTTCAACAACTCTTCCATTAATAGATCCTAATCCTCTTTGGTTTTCTAATCTAACCCATGGTACCAATCGATGATAGGGCCTATAAGATTAATGCAAAATTACTTAATCTTCTATTTTTTAGTTAGGGCCATCCCCTTCATAATCAATTTATGTTGCTTGATATGTGTAGAAGGGTAAGAAGTACCATCAAATAGAGGAAGGTCTGGCATTTTAAACTTCTAAGGCAATAACTGATCCCCTTTAAGATCTCTATCTTAAGGGTCCATTCCCCCACCAGTTGATAAAACCTGTGATAGTGTAATCCCTAGCCCCAATGAATTGTAATAAAACACTTTAATTAATAAAATGAGGCATTTGTTTTATCTATTGTATTCCTGTGCATATCAATTGATAGAATTATCCAAGAATGTTGTTTCAGTTTAAGTTATCATGTGTGAGGCACATGGTTGTAAGACCTTGAAACAAATGAGACTTCATTCTAAATATCCCTAGTCAGTCATTGTTATGGGAATAACAAATGAATTAAGACTAGTATGCTCTCTCTGATAAGTTGAGTTCTGTCTTATGGATCATAAGGACAAGAGTGTCAATCAGAGATCATAGATACATGTTTAGAACATGGTATCTGGATTCGATCCACTCATGAGAACACTACATGGTACAAGTCATAAGTGTTTCTCATATGCAAGTTTTGTATCGGAGTTCTTAGACCGAAAATCTCTATGAAACTCTTTATGAATTACTGTGTGCTTTGACATACACCTAACGTGCTCGTAACAGAGTGACAAGTACGGGTATGCTTGGGTATGCATTGATTCATGTTAGAGAGCATGAGGGAAGTGAAGGGATTACCCCTCTCTACAAGAGAGAAAATATCATCGGCCACTTGATCAGTGAACTGAGAAGTGTATGGTCATACCGAGATGAAATAATGAGTAATCAATATTTATCTGAGAGTTCAGTATCACTGGAATATCAAGAAAGGAATTAATATATATAAGGATGACTAGTTCCATGCCTTATATTAATTCTGATATTATGGGTAAGGGACTATGCAAAATTGCATTAGGTCACTAAATGCCATATGCATTTTCATTTAATTTGGAATGCTATAATATCTTGCTAGAGAATATATATAGCCTTTGAATTAATTTATTAATTCATTACCAACATTAAATTGACCTATTGGATCGCACACAATGCATTGGGCTTAAAATATTTAAATAAAGTATTGGGCATTAATTTGGGCTTTTAATTAAAGTCAAATTAATGTATGTAATGGTCATTATAAATGCTATTGGACCTTGGCCATTGAGAGGGAGAAATTCAGCCCACATGGTTTAATTTTAATTAATTAATTATCTTGTATTAATTAAGTTAATTGAGTATTAAATCCTAATGATATTTAAATCAAATTAAACACTTAATTAAGGGATGTCTTAGCCGAAATTTTCAAGATAAATATTGAAGGAATTTCGGCACATGTGAATTTCTTTATTAAGTGATATTATTTGATTAAATGTCTTATGTATTTATCTTGGATTAAATCAAAAGAGTTTGAATCAATATATATTACTTATTTTAAGGAAGTGATTAAGGCTAAAATAAATTATCTTGAGGTAGTAGATTTTAGATTAATCACTTACATAATGAGATAATATATATTGAAAGGAAAAAAAAAACGAAAAACCCTAATTTTTGCTTTAGGTTTGGCGTGAACTTCTTTCTTTCTCTCTCTCTCTCACTTAATTATTTTGGCCAATTTTCACAAGGAGAAAGGATTTTTCCTCATTCTCTTGTGTTTTTGGGTAGTAATAGCAACCTAAGAGAAGTAAAAAATCAAATTTTGTAGCTTCAAACCATAGCCATTACACAATACGTATTTTGAGAGCTAGCAATCTCGATTTTAAGCCGTCGATGCAATTGTGTGTGTGAACATAGAGAGGAGTGGTGTGAAAGGCTGTTCCTTGGCATTGGTAGTGAAGGTCTAAGGCTAAGATATCCTCCTTGGTTTCTGGTCATCATCAAAGTCAAGTTTTAAAGGCATCTAAAGTTGTAAGTTTTAAAACCCTAAAATTGCATGTTTTCGATTCTTGTCATGGAATTGTATGGCATGTATGATCGTTTTTATCATTTTTTCGCTGCACGATTATCATGAACATATCATGTAATATTCCATCAGTGGTATCAGAGCCTAAACATGCTTATTTTAGTGCTTTAGATGCATGAAAAAATTAATTAAAAATCGTTATTTTGAAAACATGCAATACTAAAATTTTTTGTTTTGAGTTTTTTGCATTATTTTGGTGTAAAAACAATTTTAATTGATTTGATAGGTATTATAATTAATATGACATGTTAATATACTGTCCTAAGATGTTCTAGGAGCTGTTAATGGTCGGATTTAATTGATAATACCTGATGGTACATGTTAATATTAAAACTAGGTGCTATTTGGCATGTTAATTGTTAGTTTAACAACTAGTTTTAAATATTAAATGTAAAAACGATTTTGGCATGTTTGTAAGTGATTTTTAAAGATTAAATATCAGGTCTGGACATATTTTAAATTTGGTTTTAATTCTGGTCCATGACAATTTAATTGATTAATTTTAAAGTCACTTAAAACTATGACTAGTTTGTGTTTGTTACATGTTTAATCAATATTGTTTGTTTTGTTTTGATTAAAATGGTAAAAACACATTTAGATCAGATTGGTATAGAATATTAAATCAATATTTATGACCTTATTTTAATTATTAAATGACTTATAAAATTGATTTAAGTATTTGTGCATTTTGTGGCATCACATAAGCATTAAACAACTAGTTTTGTTGTTTGTTTTTATATGCATGTCGTGTATCATATATATGTTCTTCATGATTTTATGTTTTAATTCATGTTGGTACATATTATATGTATTTTTAATGTTTATGGGCTGTATGACATAAAATTAAAAATGGCAAAATTGGAAATTATACTAGAGTTGATTTATAGCACAAATATAAATAGTTTGTGTTTTGGGCTTTTAAGAGAACTTATTCAATAAGAGGATTTAGTCCATTAGGCTTCGGCCCAAGCCCATCATGGGGTCATCTCTTAAAGGTTCAAGTACACAATTTCCATTAATGGGCTTGGCTAAATTAATTAAAATTGGACTTTGTTTGATCCATGAATGTTATGTATATTTGTTTGCTTATTTGGTGTGATGAATGGATATGCATGGTGCGTTCATGGGCCCTGGGTTTTTGTAATTAAATATGGTCTGCAAGCTATTATGTATTATTGTAAAAGTTTCATTTATTTCTTAGAATATAATTTACTTGAAGACTTTGTAAATCAAGACGAAGCCCACCGGAGTGGAGAAGCCCAACTCAAAGATTCTTATGTAATAGTATAGAATCTTAGTTGCAGGTTTTTGGGCCCATGTTTGTCATGCTTTACTTTATGCAATTATATATATATGCATGCTATGTATGGATGACAAAGCATATGCCATGTAAGCCGTAATAAAATGAATCCCTAAAAAATAGTAAGTCATAAAGTTGCCTTCCTGATTTGAAACATGTCAAGGCATCGATCATCGATCACGTAGACTAGGAGTCCTAGATGCGCCCGATTATCTTTGTGAGGCATGGGTTGTGAATGTAGGTTAGACTTAACATGGAAAGGGATGCCCGGACCTAGGCAACTAATAAATGGGTTTGTGCTATAACATGTTAAGATGTTAGCCCATTTGATCCAAGAGTCATGTACGAGACATGGTTGGAGTTTTTCCTACCTAAGTAACTTAACTTGTTAGGTGTACAAGCTCAGCTTGACTAATAATTTTTTGTGAAAAGTGGATCTTGGCCCACATTAAATCACTAATGCGAATTATTGAAAGGGATATTAATTTGGTTTGTGAGATTATAAATAAGACCTCATTTAATCTTGCTAAATTTTATTGTAGATTGAAAATGGCATCTTCAAACAACAATTTCTCATTGCGATCGATCCTCGAAAAGTACAAATTGAATGGCACCAATTTCATAGACTGGTCTCGAAACTTAAGAATAGTTCTTAAGCAAGAGAAAAAGTCGTATGTTTTGGATGCACCCTTGCCTGAAGAACCTGCTAGGAACACCTCTGCGGTTCAAAAGGAAACTTTTGAGACCAAGAAAAGTGACTCCAATGATGTGACCTGTCTGATGCTAGCCACTATGGTGCCTGACTTGCAAAAGCAATTTATGGACCAAGAGGTTTATGCGATCATGGTGCACCTCAAGGAGATGTTCCAAGAGCAAGCTCGTCACGAGAGGTTCGTGACAACAAAGCCTTGATTTCTTGTAAGATGGCTGCAGGTACTCCTGTTAGTACCCATGTATTAAAGATAAAAGGGTATCTTGATACTCTTGATAAGCTTGAGGTACAAGTGCCAAAGGAAGTGGCCACTGACTTGATCTTAGGATCATTGACTGATGATTATGATCCATTTGTAATGAATTATAACATGCATGCAATGAACAAGTCAGTCACTGAGCTCCATGGGATGATTAAGAATGCTGAAGAGAACATTCGAAAGATGAATCCTGTATTGATGGTTCAAGGGGGCATTAAAAAGGGACCTGCTAAGGGAAAGGGAAAGGGAAAGGCAAAACCCAAGAATGACCTGGCTCGGTTCAAGTTAAATGGGAGTGCACCTTAGGCCCAATCCAAGCCCAAGGCGCAGAAGCTCAAAGAGAGTGAGAGTACTTGCTTCCATTGCAACAAGATAGGGCATTTGAGGAAGAATTATGCTCTCTTCAAGGAAGAACAAAAGAAGAATGGAGCCAAGGCATCCAGTTCTGGTATTTTTGTTGTTGAGATTAACCTTTCTATTTCTACCACTTGGGTATTGGGTACCGGTTATGGTTCTCACATTTGTTCAAATGTACAGGGGTTAAGAAATAGACGGTTACTTGGGAAGAATGAAGTGGACCTCCGTGTGGGGAATGGAGCACAAGTTGCTAGCATGGAGATAGGCGACTATCAACTCACTTTACCTTTCGGACTTTGTTTAGTTTTGAAAAATTGTTATTATGTGCCTGCCATGAGCAGAAACATTATTTCAGTTTCATGTTTGGATTTGGATGAATTTGATTTTGTTATTAAAAATGGCAATGCTCATATTCGTCGCCAAGGTATTTCTTATGGCAATGCCATGTTGCAAAATGGCCTTTATATCCTTGATTTACAAAACAAAGAGTCCATATACAACATTAATACAAAGAGGGTTAAATCAAACGAATTGAACCCTACTTACTTCTGGCATTGTCGTTTAGGGCATGCAAACGAAAAAAGTATTTCAAGACTCCACAAAACTGGAGTGCTTGGGTCATTCAACTTAGAGTCTTATGATACATGCGAGCCATGTTTGTATGGAAAAATGATAAAGAGTCCTTTTAACAAGAAAGGTGAAAGGACTAATGGTTTATTAGAACTAATACATACCGATGTATGTGGATCATTAAGTACACAAGCTAGAGGTGGTTTTAGATACTTCGTGACGTTCACAGATGACTTCACTAGATATGGCTATGTCTATCTAATGAAGTACAAATTTAAAACTTTTGACAAATTCAAGGAGTTTAAGAACGAAGTAGAAAAACAACTTGGCAAAAGTATGAAAGCCATTCGATCAGATCGAGGTGGTGAATACTTAAGCCAAGAGTTTGAAAGTCATCTAAAGGAGTGTGGTATTATTTCACAACTCACTCCTCCCGAAATGCCACAATGGAATGGTGTGTCCGAAAGGAGAAATCGAACTCCGTTGGACATGGTTCGATCTATGATGAGTCAAGCTAATCTTCATATCTCTTTTTAGGCTTATGCATTAGAAACTGCTGTATTTCTACTAAACCATACTCCAACTAAAGCAGTTGAGAAGACACCATATGAGGTATGGACTTGGAAAGAACCCAATATATCGTTTCTCAGGATTTGGGGCTTTGAAGCACATGTTAAGAAATTAACATCTGACAAACTAGAGTCCAAATCCACTATCTGCTTGTTTATGGGTTATCCCAAATAAACAAAGGGATACTACTTTTACTCACAAGCCGAGAACAAAGTATTTGTTGCTCGCAAGGCTGTTTTCTTGGAAAAGGAGTTCCTTCTCAAGAAAGATAGTGGGAGTAAAGTAGAACTTAGAGAAATTCAAGTGGCACAAGCTCCTATAGAGGATGAGTTGGAAGTTGGATCAAGTTCACAACCAGTTGTGGAACAAGAACCCATTACACAAGTACCTAGAAGGTCCGGTAAGGTACGTCGGGAGATTGAGAGATATGAATTTCTAATCACCGATAGTGACACTATTGAGTTAGTAGATCGTGAGGATCCTACTACCTATCGAGAAGCTATTGAAAACCCAGACTCGAAGAATTGACTTGAAGCCATGAAATCCAAGATGCAATCAATGTACGATAACCAGGTTTGGACCTTGGTTGATCCACCGGAAGGTGCTAAGGTAATTGAATGCAAGTGGCTATACAAACTCAAAGCTGATAAGACCTACAAAGATAGACTAGTAGCAAAAGGTTTTTGACAAACTCATGGTGTAGACTATGACGAGACTGTTAGTGTAAGCCCTAGCCCCAATACATTGTAACGAAACACTTGAAATTAATAAAATGAGGCATTTGTTTTATCCTTTGTATTCCTGTGCATATCAATTGATAAAACTATCCAAGAGTGTTGTTTCGGTTTAAGTTATCATGTGTGAGGCACATGGATTGTAAGACCTTGAAACAAATGAGACATCATTCTAAATATCCCTAGTCAGTCATTGTTATAGGAATAACAAATGAATTAAGACTAGTATGCTCTCTCTGATCTTATGAGTTCTGTCTTACGGATCATTAGGACAAGAGTGTCAATCAGAGATCATAGATACAAGTTAAAGAACATGGTATCTGGATTCGATCCGCTCATGAGAACACTACATGGTACAAGTCATAAGTGTTTCTCATATGCAAGTTTTGTATCGGAGTTCTTAGACCTGAAATCTCTATGAAACTCTTTATGAATTACTGTGTACTTTGACATACACCTAACGTGCTCGTAACAGAGTGACAAGTACGGGTATGATTGGGTATGCACTGATTCATGTTAGAGAGCATGAGAGAAGTGAAGGGATTACCCCTCTCGATAAGAGAGAAAAATATCACCGGCCACTTGATCAGTGAACTGAGAAGTGTATGGCCATACCGAGATGAAATAATGAGTAATCATTATTTATCTGAGAGTTCAGTGTCACTGGAATATCAAGAAATGAATTAATGTATATAAGGATGACTAGTTCCATGCCTTATATTAATTCTGATATTTATGGGTAAGGGACTATGCGAAATTGCATTAGGTCACCAAATGCCATATGCATTTTCATTTAATTTGGAATGCTATAATATCTTGCTAGAGAATATATATAGCCTTTGAATTAATTTATTAATTCATTGCCAACATTAAATGGACCTATAGGATCGCACACAAAGCATTGGGCTTAAAATATTTAAATTAAGTATTGGACATTAATTTGGGCTTTTAATTAAAGTCAAATTAATGTATGTAATGGGTTATAATATTGCTATTGGGCTTTGGTCCATGAGAGAGAGAAATTCAGCCCATAAGGTTTAATTTCAATTAATTAATTATCTTGTGTTAATTAAGTTAATTGAATATTAAAGCCTAAAGGAATTTAAATTAAATTAAATCACTTATATATTTAATTAAGTGATTTCATTTATTTAAATGTCTTATGTTTTATTTCAAATTTGAATTTAAATTCAAAGGAGTTTAATTCAAAATATATTACTTATCTTTAGGAAGTGATAGTGTTTGAATTAATTATCTTAGGATAGTTGAATTCAGATTAATAACTTGCCAAAGGATAAGCATATATATTAAAAGAAATAAAACCCTAAACCTAATTTTTTTTGTGGCATGAATAGTAACTCGTGAATAGTAACTCGTGAATAGTGACTCTCTCTCTCTTAATTCTTTTGTTCAATTTTTCACAAGGAGAAAGGATTGTTCCTCATTCTCTTGTGTTATTGAGCAGTAATAGCAATCTAAAGAAGTACAAAATCAAGTTTTGTAACTTCAAACTATAACCCTTACACAATACCGAAAAAGAGATCTAGTAATCTCGTTTTTAAGTCGACGGTGTAATTGTGTGTGTGAGAATAGAGGGAGTGGCGTAAAAGGCTATTCCATGGCATTGGTGATCGAGATCTAAGGTGGATAAAGGCATCTTGGTTGCTGGACATCACAAAATCAAAGAATAAAATGCATCATCTATTGTAAGTTTCAAAATCCTAAAATTGCATGTTTTCGTTCCTATCTTTGGATATGTATGGTATGTATGATAAAATTTTTATTTTTCCGCTGTGCTATCATGATTATCATACCATGTCATATTCCATCAGTGGTATCAGAGCCTAGACATGCTTATTTTAGTGCTTTAGATGCATGAAAAAATTAATTAAAAATCGTTATTTTGAAAACATGCAAATCTGAAATTTTCTGTTTTGAGTTTTTTGCATTGTTTTGGTGTAAAAACAATTTTAATTGATTAGATAGGTATTATAATTAATATGACATGTTAATATACTGTCCTAAGATGTTATTAGGGCTGGTAATGGTCGGATTTAATTATTTATACCTGATGGTACATGTTAATTTTGAAACTAGGTGCTAGTTGGCATGTAAATTGCTAGTTTAACAACTAGTTTTCAAAATTATATGTAAAAACGTTTTTGGCATGTTTGTAAGTGATATTTAAAGATTAATTATCAGGTCTGGACATTTTTTAAATTTGGTTTTATTTCTGGTCCATGATAATTTAATTGATTAATTTTAAAATCACTTAAAACAATGACTAGTTTGTGTTTGTTACATGTTTAATCAACATTGTTTGCTTTGTTTTGATTAAAATGGTAAAAACACATTTAGATTAAAATGGTACAGAATATTAAATCAATATTTATGGACTTATTTAGATTATTAAATGACTCATAAAATTGATTTAAATGTTTGTGCATTTCATGGCATTACATAAGCATTAAACAACTAGTTTTGTTGTTTGTTTGTTTTTGCATGAATGCCGTGTTCTATTATATGTGTTCTTCATGATTTTATTTTTAATTCATGTTAGCACATATTATATGTATTTTTAATGTTTATGGGCTGTATGACATAAAATTAAAAATGGCAAAATTGGAAATTATACTAGAGTTGATTTATGGCACAAATCTAACTAGTTTGTGTTTTGGGCTTTTAAGAGAACTTATTCAATAAGAGGATTTAGTCCATTGGGCTTCGGCCCAGGCCCATCACGGGGTCTTCTCTTAAAGGTTCAAGTACACAATTTCCATTAATGGGCTTGGCTAAATTGATTAAAATTGGACTTTGTCTGATCCATGAATGCTATGTATATTTATTTGCTTGTTTGGTGTGATGAATGGATATGCATGGTGCATTCATGGGCCCTGGGTTTTTGTAATTAAATATGGCCTACGTGCCATTATATTTTATTGTAAAAGTTTCATTTATTTCTTAGAATAGAATTTATTTGAAGACTTTGTAAATCAAGACGAAGCCCACCGGAGTGGAGAAGCCCAACTCGAAGATTCTTATGTAATAGTATAGAATCTTAGTTGTAAGTTTTTGGGCCCATGTTTGTCACGCTTTACTTTATGCAATTATATATATATGCATGCTATGTATGGATGACAAATCGTATGCCATGTAAGTCGTAATAAAATGAATCCCTAAAATAGTAAGTCACAAAGTTGCCTTCCTAATTCGAAACATGTCAAGGCATCGATCATCGGTCACGTAGACTAGGAGTCCTAGATGCGCCCGATTATCTTTGTGAGGCATGGGTTGTGAATGTAGGTTGGACTTATCATGGAAAGGGATGCCCGGACCTAGGCAACTAATAAATGGGTTGTGCTATAACATCTTAAGATGTTAGCCCATTTGATCCAAGAGTCATGTACGAGACATGATTGGAGTTTTCCTACCTAAGTAACTTAACTTGTTAGGTGTACAAGCTCAGCTTGACTAATAAGTTGTTGTGAAAAGTGGATCTTGGCCCACATTAAATCACTAACGCGAATTATTTAAAGGGATATTAATTCGGTTTGTGGGATCATAAATAAGACCTCATTTAATCTTGCTAAATTTTATTGTAGATTGAAAATGGCATCTTCAAATAACAATTTCTCATTGCGATCGGTCCTTGAAAAGGACAAATTAAATGGCACCAATTTCATAGACTGGTCTCAAAACTTAAGAATAGTTCTTAAGCAAGAGAAAAAGTCGTATGTTTTGGATGCACCTTTGCCTGAAGAACTAGGAAGGAACGCCTCTGCGGTTCAAAAAGAAACTTTTGAGACCAAGAAGAGCGACTCCAATGATGTGACCTGTCTGATGCTGGCCACTATGGTGCCTGAATTGCAAAAGCAATTTATGGACCAAGAGGCTTATGCGATCATAGTGCACCTCAAGGAGATGTTCCAAGAGCAAGCTCGTCACGAGAGGTTCGTGACAACAAAGGCATTAATTTCTTGCAAGATGGCTGAGGGTACACCTGTTAGTACCCATGTACTCAAGATGAAAGGGTATCTTGATACTCTTGAGAAGCTTGAGGTACTAGTGCCAAAGGAATTGGCCACTGACTTGATCTTAGGATCATTGCCTGCTGCTTATGATCCATTTGTGATGAATTATAACATGCATGCAATGAACAAGTCAGTCACTGAGCTTCATGGGATGCTTAAGAATGCTGAAGAAAACATTCGAAAGACCAATCCCGTTCTAATGGTTCAAAAGGGAATTAAGAAGGGACCCGCTACGGGAAAGGGAAAGGGAAAGGCAAAACCCAAGTCAAGTGGGAGTGCACCTCAAGCCCAATCCAAGCCCAAGGCGCCAAAACTCAAAGAGAGTGAGAGCACTTGCTTCCATTGCAACAAGATAGGGCATTGGAGGAAGAATTGCGCTCTCTTCAAGGAAGAACAAAAGAAGAATGGAGCCAAGGCGTCCAGTTCTGGTATTTTTGTTGTTGAAATTAACCTTTCTATTTCTACCACTTGGGTATTGGATACCGGTTGTGGTTCTCACATTTGTTCAAATGTGCAGGGGCTAAGAAATAGGCGGTTACTTGGGAAGAATGAAGTGGACCTCCGTGTGGGGAATGGAGCACGAGTTGCTGCCATGGAGATAGGCGACTATCAGCTCACTTTACCTTTCGGACTTTGTATTGTTTTGAATAATTGTTATTATGTGCCTGCTATGAGCAGAAACATTATTTCAGTTTCATGTTTGGATAATGATGAATTTGATTTTGTTATTAAAAATGGCAATGCTCATATTCGTCGCCAAGGCATTTCTTATGGCAATGCCATGTTGCAAAATGGCCTTTATATCCTTGATTTACAAAACAAAGAGTCGATATACAACATTAATACAAAGAGGGTTAAATCAAACGAATTGAACCCTACTTACTTTTGGCATTGTCGTTTAGGACATGCAAACGAAAAACGCATTTCAAGACTCCACAAAACTGGAGTGCTTGGGTCATTTGACTTAGAGTCTTATGACACATGCGAGCCATGTTTGCATGGAAAAATGACAAAGAGTCCTTTTAACAAGAAAGGTGAAAGGACTAATAGCTTATTGGAACTAATACATACCGATGTATGTGGACCATTAAGTACACAAGCTAGAAGTGGTTTTAGCTACTTCGTGACTTTCACAGATGACTTCAGTAGATATGGCTATGTCTATCTAATGAAGTACAAGTCTGAAACTTTTGAGAAATTCAAGGAGTTTAAGAACGAAGTAGAAAACCAACTTGGAAAAAGTATAAAAGCCATTCGATCAGATAGAGGTGGCGAATACTTAAGCCAAGAGTTTGATGATCATCTAAAAGAGTGTGGTATTATTTCACAGCTCACTCCTCCTGGAACACCGCAATGGAATGGTGTGTCCGAAAGGAGAAATCGAACTCTGTTGGACATGGTTCGATCTATGATGAGTCAAGCTAATCTTCCTATCTCTTTTTGGGGTTATGCATTAGAAACTGCTGCGTTTCTATTGAACCGTACTCCAACTAAAGCAGTTGAGAAGACACCATACGAGGTATGGACTGGGAAAGAACCTAATATGTCTTTTCTCAAGATTTGGGACTGTGAAGCACATGTTAAGAAATTAACATCTGACAAACTAGAGTCCAAATCGACTGTCTGCTTGTTTGTGGGCTATCCCAAAGAAACAAAGGGATACTACTTTTACTCACAAGCCGAGAACAAAGTATTTGTTGCTCGCAAGGCTGTTTTCTTGAAAAAGGAATTCCTTCTCAAGAAAGACAGTGGGAGTAAAGTAGAACTTGGAGAAATTCAAGTGCCACAAGCTCCTATAGAGGATGGTTTGGAAATGGGATCAAGTTCACAACCAGTTGTGGAACAAGAACCCATTACACAAGTACCTAGAAGGTCTGGTAGGGTACGTCAGGAGATTGAGAGATATGGATTTCTAATCACTGACAGTGACACTATTGAGTTAGTAGATCGTGAGGATCCTACTACCTACCGAGAAGCTATTGAAAGCCCAGACTCGGATAATTGGCTTGAAGCCATGAAATTCGAGATGCAATCAATGTACGATAACCAGGTTTGGACCTTGGTTAATCCACCAGAAGGTGCTAAGGTAATTGAATGCAAGTGGTTATTCAAACTAAAAGCTGATAAGACCTACAAAGGTAGACTAGTAGCAAAAGGTTTTCGACAAACTCATGGTATAGACTATGACGAGACCTTTTCGCCTGTAGTCATGCTCAAGTCCATTAGGATATTGCTTGCCATAGCTGCATATCATGATTATGAGATATGGCAAATGGATGTCAAAACTGCTTTCCTTAACGGAAATTTACTTGAGGATGTGTATATGACACAGCCTGAAGGTTTTGTCAATCCCAAGCATCCTAAGAAGGTATGCAAGCTTTAAAAATCCATTTATGGATTAAAGCAAGCATCCCGAAGTTGGAATCTTCGCTTTGATGAGGCAGTCAAAGAATTTGACTTCATCAAGAACGAAGATGAGCCTTGTGTGTACAAGAAGGTTAGTGGGAGCATAGTAGTGTTTCTGGTCCTATATGTGGATGACATCCTTCTCATTGGGAATGATATTCCAACATTGCAAAAGGTTAAGCAATGGTTGGGAAAATGTTTCTCAATGAAAGACTTAGGTGAAGCCGAGACAATACTTGGTATTCGAATCTATAGAGATAGATCGAATCGGCTTTTGGGACTAAGTCAAGAAAAGTACATAGACAAAGTACTAAAGCGTTTTAGTATGGGAGACTCAAAGAAAGGGTACATACCTTTGGCTTTGGGAGTTCCTTTGACTAAAGAACAGTGCCCTAAAACCAAAGAGGAAAGGGACAACATGAGTAGAATCCCATATGCATCTGCTATTGGATCTATCATGTACGCTATGTTATGTACTAGATTGGATGTTGCTCATGCACTGAGTATAACCAGTAGGTTTCAGCAAGACCCTGGTGAGAAGCACTGGTCTGCTGTAAAAGGGATCCTTAAGTACCTGCGAAGGACTAAGGATCACTTCTTGGTGTATGGTGGTCAAGAAGAGCTCGTCATACAAGGTTATGTCGATGCTGCTTTTCAGACCAGCACTCAGGATTCTAGATCACAATCTGGGTTTGTTTTTGTTTTGAACGGTGGTGCTGTCAGCTGGAGAAGCTCAAAGCAAGAAACCGTTGCCGACTCAACTACAGAATCTGAGTATATTACAGCAAGTGAGGCTGCAAAAGAGGCTGTTTGGATTAAAAATTTCATTAATGGATTAGGAGTGGTCCCAAGCATCCTAGATCCATTAGAAATTTTCTGTGACAATAACGGGGCCATCGCACAGGCTAAGGAGCCCCAGTCACACCAGAAATCCAAACACATACTCAGAAGGTACCACCTGATCAGAGAAATCATTGATCGTGGGGACGTCAAGGTTAGCAAGATATCAAGTGAAGATAATGTAGCAGATCCTTTGACGAAACAGTTACGTCCAAATCTGCACGAAGCTCATTTGAGAGCGTTCGGTCTTAGGGCTATGCCCAATTGGGACTAGTGCTAGTGGGAGATTGTTAGTGTAAGCCCTAGCCCCAATACATTGTAACGAAACACTTGAAATTAATAAAATGGGGCATTTGTTTTATCCTTTGTATTCCTGTGCATATCAATTGATAAAACTATCCAAGAGTGTTGTTTCGGTTTAAGTTATCATGTGTGAGGCACATGGATTGTAAGACCTTGAAACAAATGAGACATCATTCTAAATATCCCTAGTCAGTCATTGTTATAGGAATAACAAATGAATTAAGACTAGTATGCTCTCTCTGATCTTATGAGTTCTATCTTACGGATCATTAGGACAAGAGTGTCAATCAGAGATCATAGATACAAGTTAAAGAACATGGTATCTGGATTCGATCCGCTCATGAGAATTCTACATGGTACAAGTCATAAGTGTTTCTCATATGCAAGTTTTGTATCGGAGTTCTTAGACCTGAAATCTCTATGAAACTCTTTATGAATTACTGTGTACTTTGACATACACCTAATGTGCTCATAACAGAGTGACAAGTACGGGTATGATTGGGTATGCACTGATTCATGTTAGAGAGCATGAGAGAAGTGAAGGGATTACCCCTCTCGATAAGAGAGAAAAATATCACCGGCCACTTGATCAGTGAACTGAGAAGTGTATGGCCATACCGAGATGAAATAATGAGTAATCATTATTTATCTGAGAGTTCAGTGTCACTGGAATATTAAGAAATGAATTAATGTATATAAGGATGACTAGTTCCATGCCTTATATTAATTCTGATATTTATGGGTAAGGGACTATGCGAAATTGCATTAGGTCACCAAATGCCATATGCATTTTCATTTAATTTGGAATGCTATAATATCTTGCTAGAGAATATATATAGCCTTTGAATTAATTTATTAATTCATTGCCAACATTAAATGGACCTATAGGATCGCACACAAAGCATTGGGCTTAAAATATTTAAATTAAGTATTGGACATTAATTTGGGCTTTTAATTAAAGTCAAATTAATGTATGTAATGGGTTATAATATTGCTATTGGGCTTTCCATGAGAGAGAGAAATTCAGCCCATAAGGTTTAATTTCAATTAATTAATTATCTTGTGTTAATTAAGTTAATTGAATATTAAAGCCTAAAGGAATTTAAATTAAATTAAATCACTTATATATTTAATTAAGTGATTTCATTTATTTAAATGTCTTATGTTTTATTTCAAATTTGAATTTAAATTCAAAGGAGTTTAATTCAAAATATATTACTTATCTTTAGGAAGTGATAGTGTTTGAATTAATTATCTTAGGATAGTTGAATTCAGATTAATAACTTGCCAAAGGATAAGCATATATATTAAAAGAAATAAAACCCTAAACCTAATTTTTTTTGTGGCATGAATAGTAACTCGTGAATAGTAACTCGTGAATAGTGACTCTCTCTCTCTTAATTCTTTTGTTCAATTTTTCACAAGGAGAAAGGATTGTTCCTCATTCTCTTGTGTTATTGAGCAGTAATAGCAATCTAAAGAAGTACAAAATCAAGTTTTGTAACTTCAAACTATAACCCTTACACAATACCGAAAAAGAGATCTAGTAATCTCGTTTTTAAGTCGACGGTGTAATTGTGTGTGTGAGAATAGAGGGAGTGGCATAAAAGGCTATTCCTTGGCATTGGTGATCGAGATCTAAGGTGGATAAAGGCATCTTGGTTGCTGGACATCACAAAATCAAAGAATAAAAGGCATCATCTATTGTAAGTTTCAAAACCCTAAAATTGCATGTTTTCGTTCCTATCTTTGGATATGTATGGTATGTATGATAAAATTTTTGTTTTTCCGCTGTGCTATCATGATTATCATACCATGTCATATTCCATCTGAGACCTTTTCACCTATAGTCATGCTCAAGTCCATTAGGATCTTGCTTGCCATAGCTGCATATCATGATTATGAGATATGGCAAATGGATGTCAAAATTTTATTCCTCAATGGAAATTTACTTGTGTATATGAAACAGCCTGAGGGGTTTTGTCAATCCCAAGGACCCTAAGAAGGTTTGCAAGCTTCAAAAATCAATTTATGGATTAAAGCAAGCATCCCAAAGTTTGAATCTTCATTTTGATGAGGCAGTCAAAGAATTTGACTTCATCAAGAACGAAGATGAGCCTTGTGTGTACAAGAAGGTTAGTGGGAGCATAGTAGTATTTTTGGTCCTATATGTGGACAACATCCTTCTCATTGGGAATGACATTCCAACATTGCAAAAGGTTAAGCAATGGTTGGGAAAATGTTTCTCAATGAAAGACTTAGGTGAAGCCGAGACAATACTTGGTATTCGAATCTATAGAGATAGATCGAATCGGCTTTTGGGACTAAGTCAAGAAAAGTACATAGACAAAGTACTAAAGCATTTTAGTATGGGAGACTCAAAGAAAGGGTACATACCTTTGGCTTTGGGAGTTCCTTTGACTAAAGAACAGTGCCCTAAAACCAAAGAGGAAAGGGACAACATGAGTAGAATCCCATATGCATCTGCTATTGGATCTATCATGTACGCTATGTTATGTACTAGATTGGATGTTGCTCATGCACTGAGTATAACCAGTAGGTTTCAACAAGACCCTGGTGAGAAGCACTGGTCTGCTGTAAAAGGGATTCTGAAGTACCTGTGAAGGACTAAGGATCACTTCTTAGTGTATGGCGGTCAAGAAGAGCTCGTCATACAAGGTTATGCCGATGCTGCTTTTCAGACTAGCACTCAGGATTCTAGATCGCAATCTGGGTTTGTTTTTATTTTGAATGGTGGTGCTGTTAGCTGGAGAAGCTCAAAGCAAGAGACCGTTGCCGACTCAACTACAGAATCTGAGTATATTGCAGCGAGTGAGGCTGCAAAAGAGGCTGTTTGGATTAAAAATTTCATTTTTGGATTAGGAGTGGTCCCAAGCATCCTAGATCCATCAAAAATTTTCTGTGACAACAATGGGGCCATCGCACAAGCCAAAGAGCCCTGGTCATACCAGAAATCCAAACACATACTCAGGAGGTACCACCTGATCAGAGAAATCATTGATCGTGGGGACGTCAAGGTTAGCAAGATAGCAAGTGAAGACAATGTAGCAGATCTTTTGATGAAAAGTTGTGTCCAAATCTTCACAAAGCTTATTTGAGAGCGTTTGGTCTTAGGGCTATGCCTAACTGGGACTAGTGCTAGTGGGAGATTGTTAGTGTAAGCCCTAGCCCCAATGCATTGTAATAAAACACTTTAATTAATAAAATGAGGCATTTTTTATCTATTATATTCCTGTGAATATCAATTGATAGAACTATCCAAGAATGTTGTTTCAGTTTAAGTTATCATGTGTGAGGCACATGGTTGTAAGACCTTGAAACAAATGAGACTTCATTCTAAATATCCCTAGTCAGTCATTGTTATGGGAATAACAAATGAATTAAGACTAGTATGCTCTCTCTGATAAGTTGAGTTATGTCTTACGGATCATAAGGACAAGAGTGTCAATCAGAGTCATAGATATATGTTTAGAACATGGTATCTGGATTCGATCCACTCATGAGAACACTACATGATACAAGTCATAAGTGTTTCTCATATGCAAGTTTTGTATCGGAGTTCTTAGACCTAAAATCTCTATGAAACCCTTTATGAATTACTGTGTGCTGTGACATACACCTAACGTGCTCGTAACAGAGTGATAAGAATGGGTATGCTTGGGTATGCATTGATTCATATTAGAGAGCATGAGGGAAGTGAAGGGATTACCCCTCTCTATAAGAGAGAAAATATCATCGGCCACTTGATCAGTGAACTGAGAAGTGTATGGCGATATCGAGATAAAATAATGAGTAATCATTATTTATCTGAGAGTTCAGTGTCACTGAAATATCAAGAAAGGAATTAATATATATAAGGATGACTAGTTCCATGGCTTATATTAATTCTGATATTTATGGGTAAGGGACTATGCAAAATTGCATTAGGTCACTAAATGCCATATGCATTTACATTTAATTTGGAATGCTATAATATCTTGCTAGAGAATATATATAGCCTTTGAATTAATTTATTAATTCATTGCCAACATTAAATAGACCTATAGGATCGCACACAAAGCATTGGGCTTAAAATATTTAAATAAAGTATTGGGCATTAATTTGGGCTTTTAATTAAAGTCAAATTAATGTATGTAATGGGCATTATAAATTCTTTTGGACCTTGGCCCATGAGAGAGAGAAATTCAGCCCACATGGTTTAATTTTAATTAATTAATTATCTTGTATTAATTAAGTTAATTGAGTATTAAATCCTAATGATATTTAAATCAAATTAAAACACTTAATTAAGGGATGTCTTAGCCGAAATTCCCAAGATAAATATTGAAGGAATTTCGGCACATGTGAGTTTCTTTATTAAGTGATATTATTTGATTAAATGTCTTATGTATTTATCTTGGATTAAATCAAAAGAGTTTGAATCAATATATATTACTTATTTTAAGGAAGTGATTAAGGCTAAAATAAATTATCTTGAGGTAGTATATTTTAGATTAATCACTTACATAATGAGATAATATATATTGAAAGGAAAAAAAATGAAAAACCCTAATTTTTGCTTTAGGTTTGGCGTGAACTTCTCTCTCTCTCTCTCTCTCTCACTTAATTATTTTGGCCAATTTTCACAAGGAGAAAGGATTGTTCCTCATTCTCTTGTGTTTTTGGGTAGTAATACCAACCTAAGAGAAGTACAAAATCAAATTTTGTGGCTTTAAACCATAGCCATTACACAATACGTATTTTTAGAGCTAGCAATCTCGATTTTAAGCCATCAGTGCATTTGTGTGTGTGAACATAGAGAGGAGTGGCATAAAAGGTTATTCCTTGGCATTGGTGGTGAAGGTCTGAGGCTACGATATCCTCCTTGGTTGCTGGTCATCATCAAAAAATCAAGTTTTAAAGGCATCTAAAGCTGTAAGTTTTAAAACCCTAAAATTGCATGTTTTCGATTCTTGTCATGGAATTGTATGGCATGTATGATCGTTTTTATCGTTTTTTCGCTGCACGATTACCATAAACATATCATGTCATATTCCATCAACTTGAGATAGGGTATCTATCTTTTTTTCATCTTTTTTACAATTAGATGTTCCATTATAGGTGCTTTGCTTCTCGAGGTTTGAGTAACCATGGACTCTACTTTGTCCTCAAAGATAATATTCTCCTTATAAGCAATATCCTAATCCTTTCTTTGTTTGATGGGTAAAAATATTTGTTCTCCTTATATAATAGGAGGTTCTAAAAGTTGTTATCCAAAAGGCTATAATAAAGTGGACATCATTTAAGTCATGATGGCCCTTATCCTCTTTTTAAATTCATCCAAACTCCCATCTAACTCTTGACTAGTCAGAGCTCCTATTTGTGATGGATCTGCCATAATAGCTTTTAAAGTAGACTTGAGGATACCAAACAGACTCAAATCTATCTTGATTCTGATTCTAATTCTACCTTCGACTATCTTGAATGAAGCTCTCTAAAAAAGCAATTGCTAGGACCCCTAACCACCTAGTATGTGATCTAGAATGGCTAAAAAATGTCAAAAGGTTAGAGTAATGCATGATTCATGGATATGTTAAACATATGGTATATGGCACACATGTGATGCATGAATATAAATATATTATAATACATGGCATACAAACAAGATATACATGTTTTCATGGCAAAAAAGACTATTATGTGTGTTTATATATTATTATATTAATTGTCATTAGTTTTCTACATACAAAATGTAATTCATGCTCATACACAATCATACAGAGGATACAACTGAGATACTTTGGTCTCCATCGAGTACATCATTTTGGATCAAATCACACTCGAAGTCTACATTGGATACAATAGAGACACTTTGGTCTCGATCAAGTCTATTGATGAAATGGCATGTTTTGAGGTTTCGTATGGCACATGGTTGGGACCAATGGTCTCAGAAAATGATATCCTTTTTCTCTGTACAAAAATCAAAATTACACCAAAAATTACTTATAAACTTCACAATTATCAAAATATTCCTAATTGGCATAAAAAGATAACTTCAATACTAAAAATAGAAGGAACACACAACACGAGATAAAACTACTGATGAAAAATAATAAAAAATAAATAATAAAATCGAATTTATCATGTATTAACCAAACTTAATCCAATTAGGAGGGTACCTGTTAAAGGTTGCCATGCCCTGGCAGGCCCTACCAGATTTGTATGAGTTAATAAAAAAAACATAAGGGTCAAAACCCATATGCTTGCACATTCAATTAAGAGAGGTTATGCTGTCGAATTTTTATCATGCACCATACGTGTCCATTGGTACCCTATTAACCCATGGGCTAAGCCTACCTAGGGAAAATATTGTATGACATCCAGTGTTGGAGTAATAAGGTTGGAAAGCTTTGTCTATACTTGTGTGTGATTGTGTTTGACGTCTAACAAAAGCATTCATGCCTTATGTACATACCATGCTCAAACACCATTCCCAATGTATGATTTTTACAACCATTATATTTTCATTTGAATGCTCTAGAGGGTTAGATGGTCACCTTGTATAAATTTCAATGTTTGAGCTGCTAAGGTTGAGGTCTGAATCAAGTTCAGAGTTAGGGTCTAAGATCATTTCATAATTTGATTCAACTAAGCTTTCAGGAAGCAATCAAGAGATCATAAGATAATAGAGATCTTAGGGTAAGAATATCAGCTTTGAGGGATAGGCTAGCCTCTATTTTAGTGCCTCAGTTCCATAAGACATAGTAGAAAGAGAGTTAGATAAGAGATTTCAAGAGTTTGAGAAGAATTTATAGGCTAAAATTGCAGGCTTATTAGACTAAAATTTGGTAGAATTTGAGAAAAGTTTGTTAGTTGAAATTGAGAGCTTGCTTGCACTTTTAGCTAAATCTCAGCATGTGACCCCACTAATATCAGCAACCAAAGTTGAAGAGGCCTTCACGTTGGTTAATGGTAAAGCTGCAGAAGAGCACTTGACCTAGAAAATGAACATTCAAGGTAATGATCAAGCCACGACAGTTCCAACCTTAAGAATAATTTAGGATCATTACACCATATTGAACAAACCATTGTGTTGGCACCTTGCTTATCTCAATAAGCAAGGGAAGTTGTAGCCACTCCCACCTAAACTTACCAGGAGGTAGGGAATACCACATCATCGGGCAAACTAGTATTATGCCTATCATTTACGCATAGGACATCTAATGAAAAAATGTTGGACTCTAAGAGATCAAATCTAAAGAATAGTTAATTATTAGTAAGAGACTGTTGAGGATTGGTCACTCTATGGGGAAAATCTCATTGAAATAAGATGTGCTAACTATTAAGAAAGGGATAGAGTAAGATTCGACATGAATAACAAGGATAAGATTGTTAAAGCATTCACTCCTACAAGGACTTCACCATTTATTGTAGATAAGCCATCATCTTGGTATCTCACTCACCTTATGGAAGAAGTAAGTACCAAATCTGAAAAGAAAAAAAGCATTATAAGAGCCTATAAGTGAAGGTGGTTTAAGATAAAGGGAGTATCAGCCATTAAAATAGCTCTGAGGTAGTACTCTAATTTGGTGAAACCTTTTATCTTAGGTGTTTGCATGATTGGTTAAGGAAGAAAAGTGGTAGTCTCTGCCATACAAACCACCTAAGGACTTCGATTAGTCGTGTTGTAAAATAAATTTATTTTGCACCTTCCATTAGAACACTTGCCATTTGACTGATGACTATCAAGTCTTAAGGTACCGGATCTAGGAAAATATTAACAATAAGCAAATCTTTAACCCTGGAAAGAGGCAAAAGGGTCTCAACGTCACTTGACCAGTTCTCTAGATGTCATAACAACTATGTTGAGACCAAAAATAGTGGCATTTTATAGGCTTTTTTTTTTGCTTTTAAACTCTTTAGTTTGAACAAATGTTATTTCTTTTGATTATATTAATAAGATGAACAATTTTGATTTATTGTGTGATGTTTCTTCTGATTTCAATATGTATAATCATGATCACAAAACATTCATATTCAACATTAACTCAACAAATACATGTTCATTTAATCTAAAAATAAAAGAAAATCCAAAACAAATCCTATTAGCATTAGATATAACTCCTAAAGAGAAAGGACAAGTTTAAGAAAATAAATAATAAAAAAATAATATATACAAAAAAGTCTTCATCTAGACCTATGATGACCTATTAGGGGTTCATCAAAAGATAGCTACTCAAGTGGGGTATAACCCAGTTAAGCAAGAAGCCTTATTAGTGGTAGGTAAAGATTGCAAAGGTGTATGAATATTCATCTTTAGTGATTTATCAAGTGAAGAGTTAATGGTGAATAAAGAATGGTTGTTGTTTTGCATCAAGTATCTTAAGGAGTTAGTTTGATGATGCTCTAGCCACTTTGGTATTGATGTAAGATGACCTAAAGGGGATATGTAACACCCTTACCCTATAACCTAGTTATACCACTTTATCCTTATCATTAAACATGTTTTCTTCTGCTATTAAATCATTAACCAAACTACACATGGATCATATAAGATAACTTAAACCATAATATATGAACCTAACTATTAAAACTTTATTTACAAAAGGGTCTCTTTAAAACATTACAATGTTTCATATACAAAATAAATTGTACTTATATAAATTCCAATACAATTTAAAATGCTTCACATACAAAAAGAACCAAAATAAAGACTATATACTTTTTATTCTTCAAGGACTTATGTTGACCAACCCACTGCAGATATCAAACTAGAGAACTTTTATCCTTGCTACCCACATTGATAAAAACCCATGCTAAGTTATAAAACTTAGTAGGGAACTTAAAACATAATAGATAATCTTGACAAGGACTCATTATGACTCATATAATACAATGATTAAATAATAATAATGTTACAATTCAGAGGATAAGTAAGATTTAACATTTATATAAACTTATGAAAATCATATGGTTCAAAGATAGTAAATTAACATAAATGCCTTATTCATAACATATAATCCCGCAAGCTGAAATGCCTTTAAGCCTTTAAATCAAACATTATAAACAAGTAACAATTGCCAATACATATATACCCATATAAAACATTTCAATGTATATGTATTACCATATAACTCTTAAATTCATTGATATTGAGACATTTATGGAATTATGTCATTAATTTTGTTCATTCAATAATATAATACCTTTTACCCTAAGACATGTTTCTTCAAATAGCATACATTGTCATATATTAAGAAAAAGGTGTATGATCACAAAAGACATAAGTATATCATTAATATAGGATAAGCATTAATGCAATGCAAGTTCATCATTTACCAAACTAAAATGTCTTTTTGACACTTGTAGTATTACATACATACATTTATGATGCGGCCTTCTTATAAACGCATGTTCCATATGTAATAAAAAAAGGAATTTCATATATACAATATTATGAAGTCAATTAAGAATTTCCATGCTTCATGAAACTTTAAATTAAACATTAAGCTTTTATTAACTTTGGAATAAAGCTTGCACTATTCTAAAAAAATGGATAATGGGTTATACAGAAGCATCTGAAGGTAAAAAAAAAACTATATGACCAATCAAGAGGAAATGGGGTCGGTTACAACCCGAATAGGGTTGTTATGATCCAAACGAGACCATAACTATCTAGTTGCCTAAACGGGGTCAACTACAACCCAAATAGGGTTAAAAATAGGTCACCCAATGGTATTAGGTCATCCAAAGGCATCCGAAGGTATTAGATCACCTGAAGGCATAAAAAAGATACCCAAAGTTATTAGGTCACCCAAAGGCACCAAATAAGATACCCTTATAGGCATACGTATCTATCCACATCCTAGACTCAACGCAGGCAATTAAATCTCTTTACAAAAATTCACTTCACTTTTTATTAACTTTATTCAAATATATAAGTATATATACACATTTATAAAAATGTATACCCATGTGAAACTATGTAAGGTAAACAACATACGACCATTTCCACTTTTGAGTATTGCCATTCCTTATTTGCAAGGAGATCAAGGTATATATCTTCACATGAACGCATATGCAAAAAACACTTATTATAATGTATATTACATACCTTTTTGCACCTTTATAATAAAACATATTTCAAGATTTAAACCTAATCATATATGACCATGCCATAATCATATGTATACACACACATATATCCTACTAATCTCATTACTTCTTTATATATGCATAGTTGACATTTCAACTATAAATATAACAATAACTTTAAGGAATCAATAACAATCATATATATCTTCTTTAGTGTAAAGTCAGTTATATATATATATATATATATATATATATATATATATATATATATATATATATATGTATGTATGCATGCATGCATGCATGCATGTATGAATGTATGTATGTATGTATGTATGTATATGTTAGCCCTTTCAAGAACAAGTCATACAACTAGATATAGTAGCTTTAGGTTCATTGAAATGGATATAACATGGTATCATCATCTTTACATATAAATATACATAACAGGATATGCTTTCTTTTTCTTGGTCCATATACCATAAAATCAAATGAACATTCATGGGTAACATTTTAATATTGAACTATCATATATCTATCCATATTTAAATTTAAGTATGTTCGTATATATAAACATCTTTAAGCATTCATGTGTATATTCATGTCTTCCAAGAATAGTGTTCATTTCATAACTTTATTCTCATATATCATTATATTTTCACACGTGTTTAGTGTCACCATTTACCTTTATTTTATATTTAGAAAGTTTTAAATATATTTAGAAAGGTTTAAACAAATTTTGGTGACAAATTAGGGCTTACAAATCAAGTTTAAGTGAAATAAGGGAGGGTCAAGGTCAGTACCAAAAGAGTGTTGATCATGATATAGGTGCACTTCTGATTCTAGACCGACCTTATGGTTAGTATAAATTTTATACTAACCATGACATGCATTCTGCATAAAGATAGCTTTTAGTTTCATTGTCTTTGCAATTTTTGACCTATCCAACATCATTTTTTAGGCTAGATAGCCTTCTAAAACTTATTCTTCTATGTTTACAGTTTTCAAAACATCAAAAATAACTTTACTATCATAGTTAGAACTCACTATATTCAATAAAAACCACAAACTATTCATAAAACCAAAACAAATTTTTTGTTACCACTTGGAAAATTTATAAAAGAAAATGGGCATAAAATTAGACTAACTTTTCTTTATAAAAGTTGTGCTCCTAGGTGTACTTTTTACCCAAAATTTTGTCTTTTAGAATTTCATCCCATCTTCCATGATTTATGCCCAAAATACTAAAATCTATTCTTTGACACTAGATAGCAATTCACAATACCAAGACTAGATTTTGTAATAATTAGAAAAATTGTAGAAGAAAATGGATGAAGAATGAAGCCAAAATTCCTAATTAAAATGTACTTTTATGAGTTTATTTTATTTAAAATTTTACCTCATAAGATTTAGATTTCTCTACCAAAAAATATAGCAAAAATATTAAAACTTGCTCTCTAAAACTAGACAGCTGCTAACTATGAAATTAAAGTTAATTTTAAGAACACTTAGAGGTGGAATCAATTTAAGGTCTCTTCTACAAATTGTATGCTATGACTCAAGTGGAAATACAAACTTGAATTACCCAAATTGGAGTTATAAAACTCAAGATATTAACAAATTACAGGAGCTAGTTCAAAGTGATTCAACTCAAATCACACATGCTAGATGAATAAGCTTTTGCTCTCAACTTAATAACCATGGCATCTTCCCAAAATACACCCATTAAACACAATATCAATATTACAAGATAATAAAATCAAATGCAACAAAAGAAAAGTTCAAAAACTTGATTTGTACTCCAACTTCTACAAAAATCTTCTCATTGTTCCAGACCTCTTTCTTCTAACCTTGATCTTGCTAACCGTCTATGGAAGACTTATTTCTATAAGATTTTCTCCAAAAACATAAAAGAAACTTAAAATATTATAAGAAAAAGGAAGAGGATCGAATTCTTGTAGAGGAAAAGAGATAGATTTTCAAACTTTTCCTGGGAGAGAGAGAAAGCAACTCACATTAAAAGAGAGAGAGAGCACAAAGGAAAAAAATCTGAGTTTCTCCTCTTCAAAGTGCCATCTAAGGCACCAAATGAGCCCTTTAAATGATCCTCTCTCTCTCCTACATGCAGCATCGTAAGATTTGTGTAAGTATGAAAAGTTACAACTTAATCCTCCACCAATTTGTATGTTAAAAATCTATCCCACTTAATTCTTTATCTCACAAAATTAGCCTCACATATTCTTTCTTTCAACATTGACCCCAAATATTATCATCATTTACCAAATCCACCCTTTAATTAACTTTTTCCTTTTAATTGCACCCATAACTTTTAATTTTATTCTAATTAACCTTATGATTAAAATAATTATTTTACCTTCTTTCACTAAAAAAAATAAATCCTCAATGTCTTAATTAGTAACACATAATTTAATTATGCTTAATTATACTTATTACATTAAAATTCTTATAAATCCTTCTAGGGTAAAAATTGGATCCTTGCTATTCTCTCCCCTTTAAAGAATTTTATCCTTAAAATTCACACTTGTAATCTACTCATATTTAGACTTACATACTTATACCTCTATTTCTAACTCTGTCGATCTTCAACATAGACTATCTCTACTAGTTTCCCTGTTCTTACTTATCATAATAAGGTTTAATCCAACTTTATTTCTTTGTAAGTCTTATTTCCATACTATCTTATAATTTGCCATGCTCAGCATATACCTTATCAGTTTCTTTTCTCAATTGGGGCCTATTCAGGTGATATGATGATGTTTTTGTATTGTCAAACAATATATGATGTGATGCTACAAATAAGTAATGCTATCATGTATGCAATAAAATGCAAATGCATATTCTTATGTTTTACCTTATCCCATGTTTAATGCTTAATCAATTGCTCGAACTCGAAAAGAAACCACTGACAGGTATATCGAGTATCATAATTAACCTTAACTTATCATCATAATGATCACAACTGTGGATTTTTCATTAATTAAACATGACTCCTTCTCATATATCATCATAAAAAAATAAATAAATGTTTCCTTAATGCACTTATACTATAATTCAAATAATGATCAAATATGAATAACACTCTCAAAGTTCCACCACATCAAAACTTTCCTAAAAGTATAAAATTGCATTACCATATTTAGAATCTATCAATCTAAATGATCAAATATTAAAGAAGAAGAGATAAATACCAAAAACTCCTTTAATGACATCCTGCTGCGATGCAACCTCAATCCGACCAGTCTAAACAAATATAATTAGATGTATAGGTTTGTCTCTTTCACTATGGTCTATCTTTTCTACCTGTGGTATACTAGAAATAATAAGCTTCTTTTCATTCCTAGATGATGCCTTACTTTTATTTGGCACTACTGGATAATTAGCCATAAGATGATCCATTTTTCCACATCTAAAATAAGCCCCTATTAAAGCTCTACAAACACCCCAATGATTCCCTGATTTTTCCTTGCTAAACCTTGCACAGATTGAAGTGTGTTACTAGAAGAACCTATCCCCATTATCTTATTTCTTTTTCTTAGTTCCCTCTTCTATACATTCTCATCTCAATTTCTTTTATTCTCAGTTTTCCCTCTAACATTTGATACTCTAGGCTAAGATAATTCTTCTATAATATGATTCAATATATGATTCATTTCCTTTAATTTTTCTAGTATAGAAACAGACATCTCATCAAGATTTATATTCATAGAATCAGGGACAAACAAGCTCAATGCCTAAGAATTGTTGACTTTAACGATCTCTTTGCCATACTCTTTCAACTTATCCATCTTTCAATCTATACAAAACAAAATGGTGATATCTACATTAGGCTAACACACACAAAAACAACTTATGATAACAACTCTAGACATTTATAAACTAGAAATGACTAAACCTAAGTGCTCTGATACCACTAATTGTAACACCTTTATCTTATAACCTAGTTATATCACTTTATCCTTATCATTAAACATGTTTTCCACTACTATTAAATCATTAACCAAACTATACAGGAATTATATAAGATAACTTAAACCATAATATATGAACTTAACTATTAAAACTTTACTTATAAGAGGGTCTCTTTAAAACATTACAATGTTTCATATAGAAAATAAATTGTACTTATGCAAATTCCAACACAATTTAAAATCCTCCACATACAAAAGGAACCAAAATGAATACTATAAACTTTTTAATCTTCTAGGACTTATGTTGGCCAACCCACTACAAATATCAACCTAAAGAATAACTTTTATCATTGCTACCTACACGAATAAAAATTCGTGTTAAGCTATACAACTTAATGGGGAACTTAAAATATGATAGATGACCACTCATAGTGATCATCGATAAGCACTTATTATGACTCAAATAATACAATGATTCAATAATAATATTGTTACAATTGAGAAGATAAACAAGATTTAACATCTATATCAACTTATGAAAATTATATTGTTCAAAGATAGAAAATTAACGTAGATGCCTTATTCGTAACATATAATCCCGCAAGCTCAAATGCCTTTAGGCCCTTAAATCAAAAATTATAGACATGTAACCATTATGAATACATATATACCTATATAAAGCATTTCAAAGGATATGTATTACCATATAACTCTTAAATTCTTTGATATGGAGACACTAATGGAATTATGTCGATAATTTTGTTCATTCAATAATATAATACCCTTTTACTCGAAAACATGTTTCTTCACATATCATACATTGTCGTATATAAAGAAAAAGGTGTATGATCACAAAGGACATAAGTATATCATTAATATAGTCAAAGCATTAATACAATGCAAGTTCATCATTTACCAAACTAGAATGTGTTTTTGATACTTGCAGTACTATGTACATACATTTATGATGTGGCCTTCTTATAAATGCATGTTCCATATACAATCAAAAGAAATTTCATATATACAATATTATGAAGTCAATTAAAAATGTCCATGCTTCATGAAACTTTAAATTAAACATTAAGCTTTTTCTTAACTTTGGTATAAAGGCTTCACTATTCTAAAAAAGTGGATAATGGGTTATGCAAAAGCACCTGAAGGTACGAAACTATCTAACTAGTCAAGCTAAACCAAATAGAGTCCGTTATAACCCAAATAGGGTTGTTATGATCCAAACGAGATCATGTCTATCTAGTTGCCCAAATTAGGTCAACTGTAACCTAATCAAGGTTGAAAATAGGTCACCCAAAGGTATTAATTCACCCAAAGGCACCGAGAAAATACCTGAAGGTATTAGGTAACCTAAAGTAACCAAATAAGAAACCCTTATAGGCATGCCTATCTATCCACATCCTAGACTCAAGGCAAGCAATTTAATCTCTTTACAAAAACTCATTTTGCTTTTTATTAACTTTATTCAAATATATAAGTACATATACACATTTATAAACATGTGTACCCATGTGAAACTATGTAAGGTAAACAACATGCGACCATTTCCACTTTTAATATTACTATTCTTTATTTGTATGGGGATCAAGGTATGTATCTTCACACGAACACATATGTAAATAACATTTATTATCATGTTATATTGAGTGTATCAATAAAATATGCATGACAACTTATCTATAATTTCACGCTTCTTCCAAACATATAATATGCTTCTAAACACATTTGAATGTTCTTATAAATTTCATACTTGCTCAAGCTTTGCACTATCAGACTTGTGTGATTTATTTATATGAACCATAACTATATACAAATGCATATACATATCTATGTTATCATTTAGTAAAAGCATATTTATACATTTCACTTTGAACATAACTTTTTGTATCTTTAAACTAAAAAATATTTCAAGATTTAAACCCAATCATATATGACCATGCCATATTCATGTCTATACATAAACATATATCGTACTAATCTCATTACTTCTTTATATATGCAAAGTTGACATTTCAACTATAAATATAACAATAATTTCAAGGAATCAATAACAATCATATATATATTCTTTAGTATAAAGTCATATATATATATATATATATGTATGCATGCATGCATGCATGCATGTATGTATGTATGTATGTATGTATGTATGTTTATGTTAGCCCATTCAAGAACAAGTCAAACAACTAGATGTAGTAGCTTTAGGTTCATTGATATGGATACAACAAGTTACCATCATCTTTACATATAAATATACATAGCTAACATTTTAATATTGAACTATCATATATCTATCCATATGTAAATTTAAGTATGTTCCTATATATAAACATCTTTAATCATTCATATGTATATTCATGTCTTCTAAGAATAGCGTTCATTTCATAACTTTATTCTCATATATCATTATGTTTTCACGCATGTTTAGAGTCACTATTTACCTTTATTTTATATTTAAAAAAGGTTTAAAAATATTTAAAGAGGTTTAAAAAAACTTTGGTGACCAATTGGGGCTTACAAATCAAGTTTAAATGAAATAGGGGAGGGTCACGGTCAGTACCAAAAGAGTGTTTATTATGATATAGTTGCACTTTTGATTTTGGACTGACCTCATAGTCAGTACAAATTTTATACTAATCGTGACATGCATTTTGCTTAAAGATAGATTTTTGGTTTCATCTTCTTTGCAATTTTTGACCTATCCAACATCATTTTTAAGCTAAATGGCCTTCTGTAAACTTATTCCCCTATGTTTATAATTTTCAAAACATTAAAAATAACCTTAATATCATATCTAGAATTAAAGATATTCAAGAAAAAAACTCAAACTGTTCATTAAACCAAAAACAATTTTTTTTACCATTTAGAAAATTCATAAAAGTAAATTGGCATAGAATTAGGCTAACTTTTCTTCATGAAAGTTGTGTTCCTAGGTGTCTATTTTACCTAAAATTATGTCTTATATAATTTCATCTCTTCTACCATGCTTTATGTCTAAAATACTAAAATATGTTCTTTGACACTAGAAAACAATTCACACTACCAAGAACAAATTTTGTAATAATTAGAAAATATGTTATAGAAAATGGATACAGAATTAAGCCAAAATTCCTACAAGGAAATTTTACTTCTAGGAATCTATTTTATTTAAATTTTTTCCTCATAAGGTTTAGACTTCTCTACCAAAAAATATAGCAAATATACTGCAACCTGCTCCTTAGAACTAGATAACAGCTCACTAGAAAATTCAAGTTAATTTTAAGAACACTTAGAAGCAAAATCAATCTAAGGTATCTTCTACAAAATTGTAGTGCCATGACTCAGATGAAAATACAAACTTGAATTACCTAAATTGGAGTTATATAACTCGAGATATTAACAAATTACAAGAGCTAGTTCAAAGTGATTCAACTATAATCACACATGCAAGATGGATAAGCTTTTACTCTCAACTTAATAACCATGGAATCTTCCCAAAATACACCTATTAAACACTATATCAATATTACAAGGTAAGAAAATCACATATAACAAAAAAAAGTTCCTAAACCTAATTTGTATTCCAACTTCTACAAAAATCTTCTCAATGTTCTACACCTCTTTCTTCTAACCTTGATCTTTGCTAACCATCCATGGAAGACTTCTTTCTATAAGATTTTCTCCACAAACCTAAAAGAACTTAAAATACTCTAAGAAAAAGGAAGAGGGTCGAATTCTTATAGCGTAAAAGATAGAGATTTTTAAACTTTGCTTGAGAGAGAGAAAGTAACTCAAATTAAAAGAGAGAGAGAGAGTACAAAGGAAAAAATATAAGTTTCTTCTCTTCAAAGTGCCATTTAAAACACCAAATGAGCCCCTTAAATGATCATCTCTCTCCTACATGCAACACCTTGAGTTTTATACAAGGATGAAAATTTTTAACTTAATCCGCTAATAATTTGCATGTTAAAAATCTATCCCACTCAGTTCTTTATCTTTAAAAATTAGCCCAACATATTTTTTCTTTCAACATTGACCCTAATATTATCATCCTCTATTAAATCCACCCTTTAATTAACTTTTTCCTTTTAATTGCATCTAAAACTTTTAATTTATTTTAAATGACCTTATGATTAAAATAATTATTTAAAAGGATGTATTGAGAAGGTCCATCTCGAGTCACAATAGGTATGGATAGCTAGGAACACCAGAAGTTAATATCACCATTTATCAGATAAGCCATCTAGAAAACTCCCTCTTAAGGCCAGTGAAAATCATACAATCTCTATCTAAGAATATACTACCTTAGTGGATAAGTGTTCATGGCTCGAGGTGGGGGCTTCACTATTAGTTTCAATTTCTCATATAGTGAAACCTATAGAAAAAAAGAAAAAAAAAAGAAAAAAAAGGCTGCTGAGGTGAGTTGGGTTTATCTCAAGCAAAAATTAGGTGAGGAAACATATGAAAATCGAAAAGGAAACATCTTCTAATAAGAAAAGCTGGTGTGAAAACCCACAAAAGGCACACTACCTTTAAAATAATGACATACTTGGAGTAAATAGGGCTTACCGATAGGGCAAGCAATAGAGTCTGCATAAATGGCATCTAAACTAAGGATAATATATTCCAAAATCAAAGGGAATGGGGTACAACCTTTATGTATACCATCCATGATGTTAAAAAGACCATAGTCTCAATTCAAGTCATCCGTGCACACTAACAGGAATCGATTAAAATAATACAGTAAGACCATACCTATTTTGAATACGAGCACATCATCCAAATCACCAAAGATGTCAAACAGCCACTCCAATGAAAAGGTACCCCCTCGAGGTACTAGACCTCTGGCCTTAAAAGGAATAACACCTAAAGCTCCAGTCACCTCTCTAGGATAATCAGGAACAAAAGAAGGCAAACAAGGTTGAGCACCAGGATTAAATCTCACACCAATAATCTTAACAAATTCCTTAGGCAAAGGGCTTAACTCTTATAGTGTAAACCTAAAAGTATGAAATCTAGGGTCCCAATATATGGCAACAGAAAAGATCAAGGCTCTTTCTAATTTTACCCACCTCAAGAGTTTCATGCTATTGTATGGGGTAAAATAGGGTCTTTCTAGGCTTTTAGGTCATCCAGTAATTTATTCAATTTGGTCATAACTAGGTTCAACATGATAAAATTTTTGGGTGGTTTAGAAGTATGAAGTGATGAAAATAAAATGCGATAATGAGAAATTAAGAAGAAGAAATGAAAGAAAAATAATAATAAAATGACAACTGAAATTCGAAAGGCAAAAAGAAAAGAAAGGAAGAAGAAAAAATACTACCTAAAGGAGAGTTCTCTTGGATGAGGAAGGTCAAAAGGCACAAAGACTAAGGAAAAAATCAAGCTATTTATAGAAAAGGCATGACAGATGGCCATCTCTCAAGGAGTGACTTGTAGCCTAACTGACTGTCACTGTTGGACTAACTTAATAAACCCCTTTACATGGTCTATGCATTGCATATGAATTTTCCATGTCTCTTATTTTCATTTTGTAGGAAATTTGAGAAACACATTAAAACTATAGGGCCTTCCAAAAAGTTTAAAATCAAAAAGTACTAAAATTCAGGGAGTATTTTATGTATCCTTAAAAAAGATAAAAGAAGAAGAAGAAGAAGAAGAAGAAGAAGAAGAAGAAAAAGAAGAAGAAGAAGAAGAAGAAGAAGAAGAAAAGAAAAAGAAAAAGAAAAAGAAAGAGGGTAGATATCACACATGAGATAATCGCTACTCTACTTAGAGTTGCTACCTAGCTAACATCATAGATATTCATCAGAGGAGTGGTGACCCAATTACTGCTGGACCTAAGGACAAATGAGAGGACATTTGGTAGACCCTTCTAAGAGGATATTTGTGTAGACATGCAGGTTGCTCTTAGGATAAGGATGGTTAGGCAAATACAGAGGGAACGGGGGGTAGTATAGGTTATTAGCTATCCTTGAGACCAGATAGTGATAAGGCTTGGATCCCATTATGCCCCAACTACTAATAGAGGGAGAGGATCAAGATCAAGCTTAGCCACCTCCAGCACCACCAGTTCAACATGATGACCAATAGAGGAGCCACAAGAGCCTTAAGGGGTAGGTATTGATTCTAACTTTAAGATGGATATACAGGTGGATCTGGAGGAGCTTTTTGGTGGATCACCTCATCCTTCAGTGCATCCATGATTGCCTATTGGGCCATGACAATTACCCTCCAGAAGATAAGGGAGGTATTCATTATATGGCCATCCTAGGGCTTTCACCTCTACTGCTTTTAGGATATATGTTCACCCGGGTGCATCTACATCTATCATTCCACCACCAGTATAGCCAACACTAGAACTATTACCTAGTGATATCTCAAGGAGTTTTTCTGCTATAGAGGATGACGTTAGAAGGTAAGATCAGACTTTACAAACTATGCTATCTTTAGTGCTGTTTTTGTAGGCTCAACATCAAGTTGCCATATAGGGCATCAGGGTAGGTTTAGTAGCTATTAGGTAGAGATGTGATGCAACCTTTTAGGTGGTTTATGATTCCCTTATAAGATAAGAGAGTAGAGAGGTCATATCGAAATAAAGGTCCCTAGGGATAGGTAGGTGGTGATAGAGACTGATAAGCAGCTAAGGAGATATATTAGGGACTTGAGAGATGATTTGGTAAGGTATCTAAAGCAGCACTCCCAAGTAATGTAAGGGATAAAGGAGAGTTCATAGCACCTAGCCTAGGTGATAACATTGATTCTATAGCCACTATCCACTGTACTACCTGGATTTGAGTTTAGATTTTGATAGTAGAAGGAGGAGCCATTAGCACCACCTAGACCTTTTAAGCCTTCAACTTTCTATCCTCCATCTGGTTTATCCTATCATAAAGGATTAAGGCCGTTATTGTAGTTTTATTTTATATTCAGGGTGTTTTTGAATCTTTTGTACATTTTGATGTATATAAAAATTATGACATATATTTATTTATAAATGTCTCTATGTTTCATTTATGTTGTATTTATGATTGATGTATCTAAAATAGAGATACATGACAAAAATGATAGCAAGATGTATGATCACAATAACAACAAAGAAAAAAAAAGAGATAAAATGGTAAGAAAAATGACAAAAATAAATCGACCATAGTTAACTAGAGTGGTAAATGTAAAAATAACAAGTCCTAATTCAATGAACAAGACACTAACATTACACCTTTTCTCATAGGTACTTAAAACCCTCTTAAAGGGCACATATCCCATACTTTGCAAAATTTATCATAGACATGTTGTTTTCTTATGGAATGGAAAAATTTATTGATGATAGTCGCACTAAACTAGATCAAAAGGATAAAGTATTTGTATGTAGGGAATGGATAAGAATCTATTCTTATTCTTTGGTCATAGCTCTAAGACGCCCACAAAGCTACAAAAAGTCACTTTGAATAGGTTGAAATCAAGAAAGATGCATAGGAAAGAGAAGTATAGATATATTTTAACTCCAAAAGGATTTAAGGGAGATGGTTAAAGGTCACCCCTATCCCCTTAGACAAGGAAATCATTTAGCTAAAATGAGAGACTTCACCAGTGATTGATCCATATGGTTGAAGACAAAGTGAGAGACACCAAGACAATTGATCTATATAGCTGAAGCCAAGATCTCAGTATAAAACTGATGCAAATTAAAAGAGGGATAGTCTAGAAGGTTGTTTTAAATTCCAATGATGAGGAAAAGAATTATATTGCAGTGTCTCCAAAGAAAGTTTTCGCAAAGGATATTGATTCAACAAATGGAAGATGTACTGACAACATGTGTCAACTAATCAACAATCTTATCTGATTTTGCTTGCTAAAAAACTAGTGTTAATCAAATATAAACAAACTCATCAGGATTCTACATGCCAAGAAACTGGCGCTAATTGAATGACTAGAGACTCATAGCCTTAGATGGAGTGCATCTTAAACATTAATTTTGCATTCCAAAAAATTGGTACTAATAGAATTGTTAAAGGCTTGCTGCCTTAAATAGAGTGTGTCTCAAAGATTTATCACCTTCAATGGAGTGTATCTTATATGTCAAAGACTCACTACCTTTAATGGAGCATGTCTCAAGGATTTACCACCTTCAATAGAGCGTATCTTATATATTGGAGACTTGCCACCTTTAATGGAGTGTGTCTTAAGGATTCACCACCATCAATGGAGTGTATCATATACATTAGAGGCTCATTGCCTTCGAGAGAGTGTATCTTAAGGATTCATTGCCTTTAATAAAGCGTATCTTCTACATCAAAGATTCACCACCTTTAATATAGTGTGTCTCAAAGATCTATTGCCTTCAATAGAGCAAGTCTTTAAATTAATCAACCAGATATTTGCTACCTCTAGTACGCATCTTTTTCTTTCACTTTGAGTTTTGGCGCACTTTGGCATTAGTGCACCAGTTCCCTAAAATTAGGGACAACTGTAGACACTATGACCTAAGGTAGCCTAGATCAGGTTTGGTCCATAATAAGAATATAGTATATTTCTAATAAAAAACACAGACTTGAAGCTTTGATCTAGATTTTTCATATTTTTCAAGAAATCTTTATGATTTTCCAAATCTTTTTGGGGGTTTTAACAAAAGAGAATAAAAAACCTTGATTTTGGCCTTTAGCCATGATAGACGATCATCTGTCATATGAGGTATGGTCATATGTGGCCCCTTTCCTCCTGTCTGTGTTAAATCATAGGCATTTTTATAATTTTAAGGGTTTTATATAAGGGATAGATGTTTTTCATGATGGATGCCCATCTGTGGATGCATTTCAAGAATTCCCACATTTTTTACTTTTAAATATGTAAGATAAGATTTTTTGGGATCTTTTTCAGGATCTGAAGGGATTTTAATCCTTCAATGACTAGAAAGTTAAAGTTGGAGTATGATTCCAACTCCTCCTTAGGTATAAAAGCCAAAAATTAGGGTTTTCTTAAAGGGAGGAAGAACTTTAGAAGAAAAAAAATAAGAAGAGATTTTTGAAAGGAGAACTAGGTTTTCTGGACAGAGAAAAGACTAATTTTTTTCTCTCATGAAATAAGGGTTCGCATCATTTTCAACCAAAACAAACATATAAAAATCTTTGTTTCCTTGATTAAAAAGCATTAAGGATTGGAATAGAGATCTATATGTTTTGCACCTTGTTTTTAAGATTTTTTTAGTTATTATTCTTATTATTATTTGGCTAAAATATGATTTAGGACTGGTACTCTAGGTTTGACATGTTTTAGATTCATATAATTACATATATAGGGTTTATTTAGGTCTTACTAAATTTTCTATTCAAACTTTTTCTTTTTGCATTTGTCCCTCGAGTGACAGAAAGGAGGAAAGCACAACGGATGGCCATTTATCAAAGCGATAGATGGGACATCTTAGTTTTTTCCTCTTATCTCATCCCTCTCCTAGACATGGGCATCTGTCACCTTTCAGGGGCATCTATGGCTAGATTTATGCTTATTTTAATGTATTTTATATCCTTTTTATTGTCGTTTATGTCCTTTTCTCTATATTTAGTATGTAATTCTTTTTTCATGCCTTTTATGTGAATATTTTTGTTTTTGTGCACATGTTTAATTTTTTTATATTATTTTAGCTTATTTTTGATTGCATATTACTTTTAAAATACTAATTGATCGATTTTTTTAGGGTTTGTGTGAGCAATTGTTTAGATGCATATTTGGAGTTCCCTCGTGGGATGATTATGCTTTGGGAGTTACGACCTAATTGGTTCAATTTCTTATTCATTTGTTCATTTTATTTTGCATTTATTTTATTTATTATTTTTCTTTATTTAGTTCAACTTTATTAATTTTGGATGTATTTATTTTAGGGATGTAATAGGTAGTAATAAAATCATTTTTCTAGCATGTTTAAATGGAAAATTCACTTAAAATTATTTTCTATTAATTAATTTAGAGTTTTTCCCAATGAAATGGACCAATGCCCAATTTCCAAGCCAAAAATCATGAAACAATAACATAGTTTTTCTTTGTAAAATATGCATAAGGGAACTAATGTTTCCAACCCAATGAATGCCTCGGTTTATGTATGTTGTTTTTATCTTTACAATTAGACAATTTACTTTTGTAATAATTTAAGTTGTTGATTTGATTTATTTATTTACCGCTTTTATTATTTAATTAGCTTGTTTATTTAATTTATAGCAATGCATCATCTGAGGGAGGAGAGTGAATTAATGCATAAAACCAAATTATAAAACAACATATAATCAAGGTGAGTGTGGTTTCCAACTCTTTTACTCGATTTTATAGTTATGTTACCATATCCAGCAACATGGTGAGTGTGGTCTCTAACTGAATGACTCTCTTATAAGGTTCAGAATGCATATTACAAGCTGTTGTAGATAATGCGAAGGAATATGAATGGGATGCATTTGCAATAGAACCTAAGCCAAAAAATCCTTCCACAGTTATTCTTACCACCAACTACTTTAAGAAATATCTGACTCTCATCAATGAGAGTCTCTTGTATTTGCTCCTATCATTATAATAGTTCCAATTAATTAGATATATTTTCATAAAATAACTAATATTGATGTATAAATTTTGCGTACATTGAGTCATCTGCAATGCATATTAACAAATTTCTGACCATCATGCTTTTTTTATGGATGTACATAAATACTTCAGGGTATGTAGGCTTTTTACCCATAGACTTTTCATGCATAACCAATTAAACTCAATTTTATAAAAAAATCAGCAAAATTTCCTCTATTTTTATGACATTTACTTCTTGTGAAATAAAAAAAATTATCTCAACAACGCAACCTCCATCAAAATAGACATATATTAAACCATCATTATCCATAATAATCATACATTTTTATTCTAAATTCATACATTAGATTAAATTAAAGTGTAATTGGATTTAGCTAGTACATAAATAAAAAATTTAAACTTAAAATTCAAATACATACCAGTTTATTTGCGTGCTCATGATGGCTCAAAGTTCCACCAGTGTGCACGGCTAAACTGTTTCCATCTGAACCTCCCAGTTTATTTGAAGAATTCCTCTCTGAAATGAAAATTGCTTCGGGTGATACCCAGTATTGCTGCCAATGATACCATATTTCTTCAAAAATAAAAGGAGGTCGTTCACCACTCTTATGTAATTTAGCAATAAATTCTTTATAGCGCTGATAGGCATGTCTTTCCCAAACTTGATGAATGACAGCATTAAATTTTGAAATGCAAAAAAAATCTTTCTAATAAAAAAACACATAATATAAGTATTGTAAAGTATAATAGATAACTCATTAATGTATGAAATTGGCTATTTTGAAACTACAAAAAATAGAAAGAAAGGATAAGTAACCATTCATGCCCACTACTCCTTAAACTATAACCATTCTCAAACATCTCTCTATCATACTATAATTGCAAATAGATGAAATGAAATAATAGTCTCTTTTGCAATTAAACCTACATTACCATTGGCAATAAGAAACTAAAGGAAGAATTAATGGCTCTTTAATAAGAAGTTTATGTTGCAGTGAAGCAAGGATGGTTGTGATGGAATCCAACTTAGGAACTCATTTGCAACAAATATCAAGATGCCTAAATGAGCTTATTGATAGAGTCAATGAACTAGCGATAAGAAAATAAATTGAGGTAATTACAACCTAATAATGATGAAGTCTGTAACAAAGAAAAATGATAACAGGTCCAAAACTCATGGACAAAAAATAGAATGTACCAATATAACCATCAATAAGTGGGGCTAATAATTATTCTATGGATTTAGTAAATTATCTCAAAAGCCCACATGGTGGCCACCTTCCCGAAATAGTAACATCTCTTGAAGAAGTATTATGATAACATCCAAAATGTTTCAAGCTTGAAGACTAGCTCTGTTTAACAGGGGAATAAGGTTACTGTAATAGGTTTTGGGTTTATTAAGGTGGTTTTTTTAGTTATAGTAAGATTTATTTTAGCAGGATTTTATAGTTAAAATTAGATAAGATTTATTTTCAACAAAAACTGGTGGTTTATTTCCTAATTAGAAAAAATATACAGTTTCAATGTTAGGAAAGAATTCTTATCTTTAATAGATATTCCTATGGTTATAAACTATTTAAAAAGGAAAATTTATCAATAAATAAGTCAAAATTCTCTAGCATAAAAATACAAAGAGATAGGCAACTTTCTCTAACAAGTTCCAAGGCCCCTGCTCCCTTTAACAAGCTTAAAGATGCAAGTTTCCATTGACATGCTACCTGATGTTCCAATCTATAATTTAGGACCAGAACATATATGTTATCACCTTAGGGCTTTTACCATTTTTCAAGTCCTTTAAAGCTTTGCATCAAGCTTCAAATAATTTATTTACCTTCTTCAGGACATGGAATTACTACAACCATAGGCGTAGCCCATATGAAGTTCATTTACCAATTCCTAGTTGCTAACAAGTATATATCCAATATCACTTGAAAGCCATATTAGCGTAATACTAAACCTTTAATAGAATTCTTCACTTAATACAATATTTAATGTTGCAGTAAAAGATAATATCTTTGTAGTTTTGCAGCAAAATAGAATCAAATAATGAAAAAAAGAAACAAATATGCTTATAATTCCAATCAGTCCTAAAATTTATTCTAAGGGATGCAGAATGTTAATCATCAAACTAACTTTCCTTATAATTTTTTTTCCAATATTTTCTTTTAAGGGATGCTACAGTCAGAGAAATTATAAAAATGGAGAAATATCATATAGTAATTTATGTTAGAGCGTATGCCCTAGAGCCCATGTAATAGGGATGTATTTCATATGTATGAATTCATATTCTTAATAAAAGGCATCATTCATTTATTAATGCTATGTTTAAATACCTAAGTTTGTAAATCTTAAATTAATAAATGAAGTCTTAAATATTATAAACACAGTGCAAAGGCAATCATGAAATATTCATGATATGAGATGTCTATTGCATGCAAATGTGTTAATATCTAAATATCCCTAGTCATAGAATTAACAAGATAGGACATTGTTAATTCGGACAGACTAGCACATGTTATGCTTCTTGAATGGTTCAAGCAGTGGTTCTCATAATTGTGATTATGGAAGATAATCAAAGCTAACATGTGGATGCTTGTTAGAAGAACAAGTTCATTGGAGACCTGCAAAGAGAATCCTCATATGGATATTAAATCTATGTCAGCGAGGAATCTTTTCATAGCGATTGTGCAAGTATCCTTAGACTTGAGATCACCAAGGTTATCTTAAGTAGCAAGTGGTATACTTTGACTCCATAACTGATTACTTCCAACTGGAGGTGAACATAATTAGGAGGTTGGATATATCATAACCTACTTGAAGATAGTTGAGTGATTGACAAAGGATTCACCATCCCAGATTTATTAAGGAAAGTTATCTCGCATGATTTTATAATTGCCTTGTTTAGAGAATCTCTGGCCAGAGTAATATGCCAAAATGGATAGAGATCCATGAAGGGAATTTTGGGAATAATGGTTAAATTAATAGAACATACATAATTAGATTTATATGAGTTGACAGAAATCCATACTCAGAATCTAATTGAGATAAGAGTGGTGAAAGGAGTAATTGCATGGTAATTGTTTCTATGGAAGGGTATAGTCAAACCACTTGACTTTCCTGACATTTGGGTAGTCATGATGCCTAGCTAAAGGCCGCTCATGATTTGTATAATAGTGTATCATAAATATCAATAGGGATTGATAAAATAATTTAAAGAAGTTTAAATCATATGAGTTTTGAATAAAACTCACAATTACATATTATACTGCCAATATGGACAGGAACCCAATAGGTCACACACATATAGAGAAGAGGATAAAATGGTAAAATGACAAGGATAATAATATTTGATATTATTATGGGAATAAAGAAGTGAATGAGAGAATTGTTAATTAAAAAGTTTAATTAATTATGATCAAGTAAAATTATTCGCAAAAATTTTAGAAATATTCTGTAAAATAGACCTAATTGAAATAATATATTTCATAATTAATTATTATTGGACTATAAGTGTTATAGGGCTAATATAATAATTAATAGATCTATTGGAGAAATTTAAAGAGGCCCAAAGAAATGATTTTGGGGCAGAAACCCTCCAAAGGAAGGGTTTCATGCTAACTACAGACAGAAGGCCTTAGAGGCCTAATTCTTAGACCAAAATAAATTAAATATATTTTATAAGCATTATGGAGCCTATATATTTAATTTGGATGGGTTTGGAATTCATTTGGGTGATTAAATCCAAGTATATGTACAAAAGGCCTAGTTTGTGGGTTTTATGCATAGTCTTTTGTAAAAGTACTTAAATTGGATTTAATTGAGCCCAAATAAATTATTAATAATTACAGAAGCCCATTTAATATTTTTCCAAAAATTTTAAAGAGCCCAATCCTATTATGAAGTTGGATTTTTAACCTAACTATAAAAATCCAAGTGATAGGGTTTTAAGGTTAAGGGAACAATTAAGAAAAAGAATTTCTCTCACTCTCTCAACCCTAGCTACCACCCCCCTCCTTTGCTAGCTTCAAGGAATTTCTACCATCCTTTTATTCCTTCATTGTTGGTTCATTCAATCCTTCTCTAGTGTGGATTACTCATTGGAGGTGTTCAACTTTGGACATTGTGGTTTGCGACAACTCGGTGAGAACGAAAATCAACCGTTTAACAAAAATGAAAGGTGATTTTTCTTATTCTCATTAATATATATATTGTAAATTCATGGAAAGATCAGATCTATTGGTTAAAAATTTTAAATTTCGCTTATATAAGAGATACATGTAACCGATAATTCCCAACAATTTCTTTTTTGCTTATATTGCTCCAAAGTGGCACTTAATGTTCTGCATCTAAAATAATTAAAGAAAAAGGCACTAAAATAAGCAAGCATACATACAAAAGAATCCATTTAACCTATAAAAAATAGAAACAACAAAAATATCCATACATAGCATCAAATAAATCAACTAATAAAACAAACTAAAAGCATAAACAATGTATATACTTGAAATAAAGCTAAATATTCTTCTAGCATCACTAATATATAAATAAGAAGAATACTTTAGAAGAACTATTTTGCCCTTATAATCCACTGACACATGTATAACAAGGTCATTTCAAAAAATAGTAAAAGCAAGCACAGAAAGAACGATTTTGCAACTTTTCTTTTCATTAAGCTTATTTTCTATTAAACAATAAAAAAAATCCTAACTTTTTATCAAATAATGCACAAACTGATAAAAAAAAACCTGCTTTATTTTGACATCAATTGAAGCTCACTCTACAAATTTAAGACACCCAGCAAACATAATAAAAGAAATTAACTTTAAGAACCCAATCGATAAGAAATTCTATAAAAAATAAAACGAAGAGCAAATAAAGCTTACCTGAGTATACTTCAAAATTCGAACTTTATATTTCCTAACCCTTTAAGAAAAAGAAAAAAGATTAAAACCCTATCAAGTAAGCTTTACCTTTGGCTACTCGGTACTGGCAATGAGGGAGAGGGAAAGGGAGAGTGAGAGGGAGAAGGAGAGGGCTAAGGAGAGGGAAAGGATAAGGGAGAGGGTGTAGGAAATGGACAGTGATAAAGGAAGGATGATGAGGTAGGGAGAGAAGGAAAAGATACTAAGACATGGAAATGGAACTATATATACCTAAGGCAAATAATAAAATAGTAATGGAAAGCAAATTTTGTTGCTAATTTAGCAATGAAATTTAATTATGTTGCTAATTTAGCAATGAAAATTATTTTCTATTACTATTTTGAAACTAAATTGTTTTGAGGTTAGTTATTTAGCAACAAAAAAAAGATTTTTGTTGCCAAATAAGTAACCTTAAAGTAATTCAATTTCAAAATAGCAATGGAATTTTTATTCGTTGCTAATATAGCAACGAAAATTAATTTTCGTTGCTAAATTAGCAATGAAAATTACAACGTTTGATAATTTTGTTCAAAAATTTTTCCACCATCTGGTGTTACCTTATTTAGCAATGGTATAAGAATTTTATTGCTAATTTCTATTGTTATATTTTGACACTAAAAATTTCCTCCATTTTTAGCGACAGAAGATAACCAATTTTATTTTAGTTGCTAAATCTAAAAAGTTTAACCAATTTTAGGAAAGGAATTTAATTTTCGTTGCTCAATTAGCAATGAAAATTATTTTGTTGCTATTTTTTCATTGCTATTTTGACATTTTCTCGTAATAAAATAAAAAATAAAAAGAGGACTTTTGTAAACTATGCATGAGGAAATCAATGTTCCCAATTCAAATGAATATCTCGATTTATGTATGCATATCCTTCATTGATTGTTGGACGATTTGCTTCTGTAATAAATTTAAGTAGTTTAATTTAATTTGTTTGTTTATTTACCACTTTATTAATTGCTTGGGATGTTTAATGAATTTTATCATTTTGCATTGTGTGAAAGAGGAGAGTAGACTAAATTTTAAAACTCAATTGTAAATTAACACCTAACGAAGATACCTAATAAGAGTGATGTCCCGAACACGATCTCTGTTTGGGCATCAAAAGCTCAAGAATCATTTTTCGATGTTCTATTGCATGGTTACTCTATGACACCTATCTCTTTTAGGCCTATTAGTAGATGCCTTCATAGGTTGACTACCAATAATAATTTAGGCTTGACCCTTTTTTATTAAGAAGTACCCAATTTATAAATTAAAGTGAACTGTTTCTGGTCTCAGACCTTAAAAGCAAGCCTCCGAGCAAAAATCCAAAAATGAACGTGGGCTCTGGTGCATGTGACAGTGGCAACTCCACTGGGGACTAAAGAGACCTTGCTCCTTGGGTTTTTCTTAATTTATCCTTTTTTTTTGAAATTACATTTCTTGCATACATCTTAGAGCCTTAGAATTAAATTAGGCATCCATTTTTAGCCCTTGTGTTATCTTGAAGCATACCTTATGTTCACTCAATATAGGAAGGTGCCAAGGAGACCCACCAGCTCAAGTCTAGTACCAAATAATATATAAAATGGTGACCCATCAGTTATTATGCTCGTGATAACTTAGACCTATTGGTAGGGACCATGCTTAGGTAGCCCTAAAGTCTCACCACCCTTGACTTAAGCTATGTAATGACAATAGCAACTTCCTCTAGGTTGTATAAACATAATAATATTTGCATGCTATGTAGACCTTTATATATTGATCAAACTCAATCAAATTAATAAGGTACCAATCAAAGGTTACCATGCCTCGATGAGCCTAACCCAATCTATATGAGTTAGTCAAAATACATAATGGTGAAAACCAATATACTTATGCTTTCAATTAAAAAGGTTTTGATGTAGGTTTTCTACCGTACACCATGTAAATCCATCGGGTCTTCGATTGATCCATGGGCTAAGCCTATCTAAGAAAGAGATTGTACGACCTCCTGTGTAGGAGTAATAAGGTTGGAAGGTTACTATATGCTTGTATATGGATGTGATTAGTGTCTAATGAAAGTATTCATTGCATTCATGCATCATATATATACAGTGCTTATGCATCATTCCTAACATGTGATTCTTGCAGCCATCACAAATTCATTTAGGTGGTCCAAAGGGTCAGACAATTGCCTTGTTTAGAGATCGCTATTTTAGTTACTAGGGTTGAGTTTAATCAAATTTTTGGGAAGCAATCAAAAGACTATAGAATGATTGAAAATTTTATGGCGTGAATATCCGTTGTAAGGGAAAGACTATCCTCTATTATGATACTTTTAATTCTATAAGAAGTATTATATAAAGAGTTAGATAGAAGATTTTAAGAGTTTGAAAATAATTTATGGGCTAAAAATGCAACCTTGCTAGACCAAAAATTGGCAAAAGTTGAGAAAAGTTTGTTAGCTGAAAATAAGGGTTTGCTTGCACTATAAGTTAGATCTCAACATGTGACCCTGCCATTCCTGGCCATCGATATTGAAGAGACCTTTGCAATGGTTAATGGTAAAGCTACAGAAGAACACCTAACCAAGAAATATACATCCAACATAATGATAGCGCCACGAGTGTTCTAGTTTTAAGAGCAATTTGAGATCATTACACCATCTTAGAAAAACTATTGTCTTAGCACCTTATTCATATCAATAAGCAATGAAAGTTACAACCACTCACACCTAAAACCACCAGGGGGCAAGGAATGCCACATCATTAGGTAGACCAGCATTGTGCCTATCATTAACATATATGACATCCAATAGATAAATGTTAAACTCTAAAAGATTGCATCTAAAGCATAGTTGATTATGAGCAGGAGATTGATTAGGGATGGTCACTCGATAGGGAAAAACTTATTGAAAGATGAGGTGCTAACTGTCAAAAATGGGATGGGACAAGATCCAATATAAACAACAATGATGAGATGGTTAAAGCATTCACCCCTAAAATGGCTTCACTAATTACTACAGATAAGCCATTATCCTGGTATCTCACTCACCTTATGGGAGAAATGAGTGCTATATCCAAAAAGAGAAAAGCATCAGAAGCATCTCATACTAGAGAAAGTGGAGGTGTTTAAAACATAAAAGGGCGATTGGAAATAAAAGTAGCTTAAAGATAATACTTTAATTTGGGGAAACCTTTATCTTGGGTATTCATGCAATTGGTCAAAGAAGGGAAACTGCGTTCTCTACCATAAAAACCACCCAAAGATTTTTGTTTACCATATCACAAATAAAATTTATTTTGTACCTTCCATTAGTACACTGGCCATCTGACTAATGATTGTTGGGTTTTAAGGTATTGGATCCAAGATCTTATTGATAGCAAGCAAATCTTATATCCTAAAAAGAGGTAAAAGGGTTATGATGTTGCTTGACCCATTCTGAAGAAGTCATAACAATTGCACTATGGATCGAAAGCATTGCCATTTTTATAGACTTTGTTTTTACTTTCTGAACTCTTTAATTTGAACAAATGCTATTTCTTTTGATTATGTTAAAAAGATGAGCAATTTTTCTTACCTACGTGATGTTTCTTCTAATTTTAGTATGCATAATCATGACCATGAAATATTCATATTCAACACTAACTCAAAAAATACATGTTCATTTAATCTCAAAACAATCTAAAAGAAATCCTATTAGTATTTGATATAACTCCTATAGAGAGAGGAAAAGATTGAGAGAATAAAAAAATATAAAAAAGTCTTTTCCTAGACCTATGATGACCTACCAGGTGACAGTTAAAAGATAGCTAATCACCGGGGTATAAACTAGTTTAGCAAGAAGCCTCAGTAGTTATAGGTAAAGATAGCAAAAATATATAAATGTTTATAGTCAATAAAGAATCGTTGTTGCCTTATAAAATATATCTTGAGGATTTAGTCTAAGGATGCTTTAGCCACTTTGGTATTGATGTAGGATAGCTTGAAGAAGGTTAAACATGAAACCTCCATAGATCTCAATTTCTGACAAGCCACACTTTGAAATTGAGCAAGTGAAGGACATTAAAATGGAGAAATTAGTGTTCCCAGAAGATGTCACTAAAGAAGATTAAAGAACGATCTCTGAGATGTCTACTTGGTGCATCGATATAGGTAAAAGGCTTCATAAGAGGTAACGTGATAGTATTCAGTTAAAGTGCTTAAGTGAAAAGGGAATTACAACTATATGCGATGCTTTCACGAATGGTTAGGTAGAAAAAGAAAAAAAAAATAAGAAAGAGAGAGAGAGAAAGAGAGAGAGAGAGAGAGAGAGAGAGAGAGAGAAAGAAAGAAAGAAAGAAAGAAAGAAAGAAAGAAAGAAAGAAAGAAAGAAAGAAAAAGGAAAGGAAAGGAGAATGATAAATAAAAAAGGGAGGGAAGACCATATGCTAAGGGCCCTTTTAGCTTGTAATCAATTGCTTGAGGTACATCGAAGTTGTGCTAATAATATATGATTTTGAGACATTTGCTAGTTTTAAACTATGCAGTCTTACATTATCTTGGCCATTGGCTACATAGGGTATAGACATCATGAGAATGATTCATCCACAGGTTCATTATAGTTACCATAGATTACTTCACTAAGTGGGTAGAAGCATAATCATTTAAGAAGATGGATGTTAGGGACATGGCTAGGTTTATTTAAAAGAATCTAATAGACATGTATGGCCTACTGCACCATATAATTTTAGACAAGGGATTAAAAGTTTTTGGAGAAACTAAGCAAATGCTTAGGAAAAATAGGATTCAATGTCATAGTTTCTCTCCTTACCATCCTCAGTCTAATGGAGCAATTGAAGCAGCCAATAAGAACATTAAGAGGATTTTAGCTAAGATGGTTCAAAGTTATAAAAATTGGACCGATAAGCTACCTTTTATGTTATGAGGTTATAGAACTAAAGTCAGAACTTCAACAATGGCTACCCCATTCTCCCTAGTATATAGGATAGAGACCATACTGCCAGTTGAAATTAAGCATCGGTCTATGAGGGTGGTTTTAGAAGCTAAATTGCTAAAGATAGAATGGCTTAGACAAAGGTTGTTATAGCTTAATATACTAGATGGGGATAGGATGCAAGCTTACTCAAATAATCAGATTTACTAAAAGAGATTAGCTCACTGATTTAGTAAAAAGATTAGGAAGCATCCTTTAAAGGAAGGAGATCTAGTGTTCGAGTAGATGAGACCTAGGATTTTAGATATCTCAGGCAAGTTTAGTCCTACATGGGAGGAATCCTTTGTGTTGAAAAAGTTATTATCAAAAGTAGTTACTATTCTGATTGACAGTGATGGTTATGAATTTAGATAAACATTGATAGATTGAAGAGGTCTCATGGCTAAGACTCAAAAGATAAAAGGAAAAGAATAAAAGCCCTATGATCAAAAATAAAAAAAATTATGACCTTGCTAAAATTTGGCTCCCTGTTAGGGATAAAAAAAATTACTCTTCCCCTCTATGTGTGTAAGCTAATGCATCTCATTATCAACTGTCGAACTCATTACCCACTGCTTGTATAAGGTGGAGATGGTAAAGTCACAAGCAATAATCTTAGGAATGACTATCCTTATAGGAAGTTAGGGCCAAATCCCCTAGTAGTAGTCTTACAGAAAAGGAAGTAGAGAGTAATCTACCTCGGGAAGACAAAGTGCACCTAACAATGTCTTGACGGTCCCCGTACTATCGAGCATAGCAAACAGTGATGTAAAAAATGGACTAATGTAAGGCACATAAAGGGACACATCTAGAAGGTCTATCTTTAACCACAAAAAATATGGGTAACAAAGGTCATCTGAAACTAATGTCACCATCCATTAGATGGGCCAACTAGATAACTCTCCCATAGGTCGAATAAAACTCGTACCATTCATGCTTAAGGTTATAATGCCTTAGCGAATAAGTGGTTATGACCCTGGCCTAACACATGGACCTATCAAATCTCAGTGTTGCCACATCAGCATGCCCACATGGACATTGACCTTACCTAATAACCAATCATTGTATGATATGCATCGGAACGCCAGCTTTGCCACCACATATACTCTCTCATTCTCATGGCAAATATATGGTTTCTTCTTCTTCTTCTTCTTCTTTAGATTAAATTTTTATTTATTTTGTAAATGAATTTTATGTTTGGTGTTTGGCAAGAAGATTGATAATTATTATTTTTGTTTTCTACCACCGAGATACATGTTAAATGCTAATTGGTTATTAGGTAAGATGGTGTTATGTGGACATACTTACATGATAAGATGATCCTTTGATAGGTCTATGTATCAACTGACGTGGCATCTATGTCATGTGGCTTGCTAATGTGGTATTAATTGGGATGCCCATGTGTACAAGAGCAGTTGATTGGGTGCACCAACTAAACTTTTCGGTTGGTCCTTCAACTGAAACTAGTCAAAAATGATTTTTGTGCATAATATGGCGTAAGTTCAGTAATCATGGGTGTAATTAACTTTTGAGTACCTTAGTATGGATTTTCCTTAGCAATATCCTGATACAAAACAAAATCCCCCTCTCTATGAGGTATTTTGCCATCATTGCAAAAGCAATCAAAATTTAGGTCCGAAAACTTCCAAAAATTCAAACCAAAATACAAAACGAGGTCCTATATCTATAAAAGATTAGAAGGGCAATCTCAATTCCGAAGTTTTATGTTTTTATTAAACTTATGTTTTCCAATGCGTATACTAGCAAGGTTTGAAAAGTTGGCGTTAATTTTTTGAAGAATAAATTATTCACTTCATTGAAGTTAATCCTGAAGAATTATTAGAGTTTAAAATCTGAGTCCTCCCATTATGTTAGGAATGTTTCAAGAGTCAGTGGACTTGGGCATTGTTACTTCAAAATGGCTAAACTTAGAAGCATTCTTCTACTTCTATGATTCAAATATAAAAATTCTAACTTCTAAATATGTTTAAGAATAAATCAATCCCTATATTTGAAATCTTAAGGGTAAATTAGAGTTGAATGAAACATCGAAGATATATAAGCTCTTAGATGCAAACGATTGGGATATATTAGCAATTTTTTCTATAAATTAATAGAAGACTTAATTGTTCATACAATTATCTAGAATTACTAGGGAATACATGCACAGAATGAATCCAACAGACAACAATATACACACTTAATTATGTCATTTCGGCATAAATTAAAATTGTGAAGATATTCGCTTTAGGTTTTGTTTGTATGGGGTAGTCATGAAGAAAAAACAATGTTCAATTGGCAGGTACGATAATGGCCAAATACCTTTAGGTTTGTTCGCTTATATTATTGCATATGCTGTAATTTTTCTTGCATATCAATAGAGCTGATCATGGACCAGACTTGAACACTAAAAATGTTTAAAAAACCACATAAATCCGCCAACAACTCTACCCAAAAACGGCAAAAACCAGGCCATGAACAGGCCTACACATTAGCATAAGTCATATAAGCTACAGTTGGAAACAGATGCAGAGACACAATTACATTATAAACCAATGACTTGCACCAATGTCTCGCAATTGATACAGAAGTACAAGTTATACTCTAAAATTACAATCCTAGAAGCTAGCAAAACTGATATTGTACCAATTCAAAATGGTTGTAGTATTAAACTATTGGCATTATGTGTACTAACGTCTTCAAGCATATACCAGTCAACTGGAAATAATAACTGCACGAGTTTAATCCATCTCTAGCTAATGAAAAACAACCTCTTTTTACTAATCTCAACTTTCCAGTATACGCAGACGAGGGGTGCCTGGAAAGAACTTTTAGCCAACTGTTATATGTTGCTTCTTCCTCCTTGTAGTTAAACTGAAATCCTCTAATGATGAACTTCTCTGTGTAATGGACAGTAGCTGGCTGAGCATGTGTTTCTATCTATGAGAAACACTCGCTCATTACTATTCACTACCTGCATCAATTGTTTCCCATATTCAAATTAGCAAAAGGTTACGTGCTGTAAGGAATAAAATTTGGACAAAAGATACATATGACAGTGATGAACTTACTTCTTGCGTTTGCTCTTCATAGTGGATCCTGAAGGGCTGCTATGCAAATTCCTTTTTCTTTGATTTATGAACCAGTTATTTATTTGCTTTAACTGCAAGCCTGTTTCCTGCACCAATTTTGCTTTGTCTTCCTCCTTGAACAAATTGAAGCCAGCAAAAAAGTGACCAAAAATTGGAAAAAAGAAAAAGAAATAAAAGAAGAGATGCAGATGTCACATCATACTTACAGTTGGATATGGCCATTTGGAATGCGATTGCCACCAAGCTTTTAAGAGAGAGGTGGTATCTCCTGGCAATTTTCCAGCCCTCCTCTTACGCAGAATTTCCTCTCTAATGTCCACAATCTTCTCCTTGTAACCCTAAATATAGAAAGCTGCTCGGACTACACTATCTTATGAAAAAATTTTGCATTAAATATTATGCATTCTTACCTGTTTCAGTTCATTCTTTAATTCTTTCCTCACATGCTCCATCAAGGACCTCTCACTTTCAGTGGGAACAAGAGGACCAAATCCCATAAAATCTAGCCCATCCAGACTTCCATCATACAAGTTGGCATCACTATCTGCCTGATCATCATCATTATCAGACATTGTAGCACCAGTGCTTTCACCTAGCGATGCACCTGCATACATCATTATATCTTCCAAGCATAGCAATTCCAATCTGATTTTGACCACCGTAAATAGAGAAACATCACCAAAGAGGAAAAAGGAATAAGAGCATAAAGACAGCCGAATTTCTATGGCCTGCACAATATGAGGTTTGAAAACACATTATTTTGTTGTACAGAAGTTGATAATTAAAAAACAGAAGACTTTATCTGCCTCCTTAGAAATAATTATCAGAAGTTTGATGAAACCAAAAACTAGAAGCATTAAGAACAATGTGTTATGCTCTTATATAGGTGTAACCAACAACTTATTTCCCCTCACCCACCAAAACACACAACAATGACAACTAAGCCTTAAACCATGCTAGATGGAGTCAGCTATATGGATTTTCTATATCTAGATCCCTCTGTCCTCAATCTCGAGTAACTTTAGGTCTTTAGAAATTGTTTCTCTTCACGTGAACCTAATCCTACCTCTACCCCTTTTCTTACTTTCTACTGCTAAACTATCACATTTTCTAACCGATGCACCTGAGGACCTATGTAACAGATGCCCAAACCATCTTAAATGTCCTTCCCTTATTTTGTCACCAATATGTGCTACATGCACCCTCTATCAGATGCATTCATTATTTTGTCCAAAAACAACTAAAAAAACGAAATTAAAAATATATATATATCTAAACAATATATTCAGTTATCGGGTTTATGAATCCAATGAGTCAAGAATGTCACTGTAGTGCAATTGTGCTAATGGAATATCAACCATTCATTTTTAGGCATCCTTAAAAATTGACCTGGTTTCTCCCATGCAGAATTAAGAAGAGGTGATGATAGGCCATAGATTACGATCAGGCTGTGGCCATGGATTAAACTATGGTCCTCCTCCTTTCTGAGCAGGAAGGCATGTTTGCTACAATGATTAATTAATAAAACTTGGTCTGATATCTTTTTTAACAAAGTGAACAATCACTGAAGTTGAAAACAAATAAATTAAGTCAAAAGTAAACCATGAATAAAATATAGTACAAACCTTAATATTCTTTTGAACAGTAATAACCAAAAAAATTTTCAGAAAAATCAAATCGGGCAGTGCCCCTAAATGCTGGACAAATACTAAAATATCAAAATCACTTAATAAAAATATAATGAAAGCAACTACCTAAAGTAAGCATACCCTAACTAGAGAATAGCAAGCCTCCAAAATAAAAAACTGTTCTCAAAATCCAAAAGATAAACAGAGAATCAGGTTAGTGTAATAGCAATTCATCTATTCCATTCTTTGAATCTCATGTCACCCTTTGATGACATCACATCATACCTTACCAACCATTCATTTCCTCCCTTTTTCCTCCTCTCATATTGGTTTTTACATGTCATTTACTTGTGTTTCCCCCTCTTTCTCCTCTGAAATACCTGCAAAAGACTTTGTTCCCCTATATATATGCCACAATAAAAGCTTTTAAACACTTGCTATCACACTCAACATCAATTCAGAATCATGATTCAAACCCACCAACCTAGCCTCCACCCCTCCGTTGCTAACAAAACTTGAATGTCAACTATGAAAACAAACAATATGATATAGTTGAATAAAACATGAAGTTTTACAAGGGTTTTTTTTTTTTCCTTTTTTGTGATAAGACACAAAAGCTGAAAGCTTTAGTAAGATAGTCCAAAGACCAGGGATCAAGAACTGCAAATATAGTGCAACAGACACATAAATGAATTAATTATTCATACAATTGCCCCTGCACATGATAGAGAGCAAGCAAGGGCACAAAAACGAAGAAACATGAATCCTGAGCATTTATTATTTACTTTTCCAATAACCAGCAAAAACAAGCCAGATGTTGTATGCTTTACGCTTGTTTCCAAAGAACAGGGCTTCAAAAAAATTACCAGCTAAGCTTTGGAGAGATTGCTCAAGCTCCCAGCAAGCCATCACCGCCTCCGTAGCATGAACACGGACATGTTGTTGCAATTGGTCTTTAAAGGAACAGAGCAATAGAACATAATGTGTCTGTATAGGAGCATGAAAAAAAGTGGAAGAGACAGGAGAAAAAAATCAGATTAAAGTAACAGCAATGAGGAAGAATATAATGATTTGAATTAGAAGGACGGTTTATGGAACTAATTGGTTTTATTTAAAATATATCTCTCTCGAAAAATTTAATGATCATTGAATTTGAGGCAAATTCATGCAGTTGTGTTAGGCACGCATATACCATGCAGCAAGTCACATCAACCTGTTCGAGAGTATTATACCTATCTACATAATTTTACCAATGAGAAAATCTAGGAGCAAAAATGACCACTAAAAATTTCACCTTCACTGCCAAATCGCGACCAGCAAATTGTGGTCATTAGAGTACGGATTTAATTTACTTGAATATACTAGCATAATAGTTATTTGATTTAAGAAATATGAACAACTTACCTCATGTTTTGATATGATATATAACCCACTTTATAATCTTTTGACAACTATTGATTATAGTTTTGCCAATGGATTTAAATTTCAGTAGAAAGCATGAATATAAAATCAAATATATTGAAAGTAAATTATTTGCAGATGTTAAAATCCGATGAAATTATCTTGCTAATCATATCCAATTTTACCTTGAGCCATTATGATGCCAGCCCAAACCTATTTAACACCCATCCTACACATTTGAAAACTCAAGTATCTTGTCTAAGCTCATGCTGATGACTTGTTCCTAGATCAACTCAGCAATTTGCAGCATCACATACTGCTCTACTTTTCATTTAGTCATATAATTCCAAATAGGTAAGTTATCTTCTGCATTAAAAGTATTTTTATCACAAAAAGAAAGCTAAGAGCTACAAAAGCTATGCTTCATCCACTCATTACCCTCATTACAATATTGGAAACAAATTAAACCACAAATACAACTTGCAAAAGTATTAAAGAACATCCATTTCTTCCTGATTTTCTTTTGGTACATTATAAAGTTAAATTTATTCCTGTCAGAAATTACCATTGATCTCTACCTGTATTCAGAGGTCATTTTTGTCCTACCAAAATGTAACAATGATTTTACCATGAAGTTTAATTCAAATTAAAAGTAAAGTGGAAAATTATGTCTACCTGCGAATTCAATTTAGAGCCTTGTATTTGTCAAAAACTGGAATCGAACAAACAAAAGAAGTAAACCAAAAAAAAAAGATAAGTAAAAGAGGAGGAAAATGAAGAATATATCAGGTATTTTAATGAAAAGATTCGATCTCTCTCTAATTCGTTGTTTTCTAAAAAAGAAGAGGAGAAATTGTTTGGGAGGAGCCCCAAAAGAAAAAGAGTATTTCATCTTTATCAATTGATTCTCTATGTAGAGAACAGCTCCTTTCAAAGACGACTCATGAAAGCAACTCCAAACTTTTAATTCTTCATTATGGATTAGCTAGAAATATGATATAAAATGATTATTGAATGTCGAAGCATAAAGTCAATTTCTTATGCTTTAGCAACATTCTTGGGAAGAAACATCATGTCAAAGCTTCATAGAGATAATATTTAATGTGATCTTTTTTATTCTCAAATCAGATGAGAAGCACAATTCTGGCATTTAACTTCCTAGAAACCATTTTCATGACTTTTCCTATAAAGAAGTGAGAAGGAAGCAATGCGAAAATGCCCTCACAACCTAGATATCCTGGGATTTAATAATTGACAAGGCTTTTTTTTATTATTTCTATGACTAGGGGAATGCGAGGCAACCTAGATATCCACATCACAACAGAAGAACCCATATATGAGAAAATGATGGTGCATAAAGCTTACACAAAATAAACACACTAACCATGAACTGTTCAAGCTCTTTCTCATCAACCACTTGGCCATTTCCAAGCACAGAGTACTTAGCCACCACTTGCTGCGACTGAGCAAGCTGCGTGTCGATCCTCGCAAGCTGGTCCACCGGCGTCGCAATCCTCAAACAAGCAACATGCGCTGCTAGCAAGTGCTCGAACAAAGGATGCCCAAATATCTCCGCCTTGCATTTTGCCCTCTCCCAATCACCGACACCATCTAAAAACTCTTCCTCTTCACCGGTGTTATTATTATGGCTGCTTTTCTCGCTCATGTTCCGACCCAAAACGTCGTCAGATCGCCGGAGCACTGCTTTGCTTAGCCAAGCCGGGCCAGCAGAGGCGGAGGAGGAGGCAGAAGCTGAGAGTGGTGAATGAAAAGCTATTTCGTGCGAAATATGATCTTGAAACGCCATGCTTGTGCACAAGCAAGTACTTTTACCACACCATTTACCAAAAGAAAAATAAAATAAAAAATAACCTGCTAGGAAAAAAAGAAAAACGTTCAGCTTGGCTTGGTGCAGTAATGGAGTTTCGAAGCGAAAGGCTATGTTTTTTTAAGTACTTTTTTAGGTGTTGACGAGGGAAGAAGAAGAAATGGAGGGGACCACAGGGAAGGACTTTTTGGATGGCCTTTTGGTGGGTAATCGAACCGTATGATTTAGGGACACGTGTTAGTTTATATAATTTAATTGATCTTATTATCGGGGAGATTAGGGATATGATTTTGTCTAAAGCTAAACTACAAATATCTTCTTGCGGTTATCTTTACACCTAACTTCTTTATCGTTATCACTGATTAATACTCTTCCCATTTCACCGTATTACAACTTTCAGCTGTTCACGTATATTTAAAAACACATTAATTAACATTAATTATAAAATTTCATTATTCTATAAAACTATAAACGAGTCTGAATTTTTCTGAATCAAATTAAAATATGAGAAAAAATTATAATCAAATTATACAATTAACTTTTTATTAAAATTGAATAAACTCATATTGTTGACTTTAATTTAAAACAACTTTAAATATTTTTATTTAAAATCTGACAAAAAATTGTATTGTATTATTAGTCATAACTTATAAATAAACAAAACCTTATATTTAGTTATACATAAAAAAAATATTATGATAAATCAATTAATTATCTAACTAAATAATTTATCGCCCAATTATGTTTGCAATTTAATTTCATTTACATTAATATTATTCAGCTACTATCTCGCTATTTTTAGAATTTGAGAAAGTTTGGGATACCCAAATGACTCACGAAATAAGAATTTAGCTTCGATATAAGTGATAATATATTAAAACAGAAATAATATACATGAAATTAGTTTCATATTGGACATTTCCATAATTAGAAAATCTTCCATTATTGATGGCTATTAATATGGGCAATTATCTAATTTTAATTAGGTAAATGACAAATTAAATTTTTTGAGGAAAACAGTAAAATGCTAATTTTTTGAGTTTTGTACTTTGGTTTAAATTTTAATTTTTGTTGATTGCATTTATTATACATGTATTTATTTTATAATTTTAAAAAATATTTTGTATTAAATAAGATATTAAGATGTTCTTTGTATGAATTTGAAGCATTTTTATAGGATGATGAGTATTTGTTAATTAAGTTGAATTTATAATTTTATAAGTTGCTTAATATATATTTAGTTAAGTTGAATTGTATAATATTTTTATATGTTAGTTGTGTGTCTCACTCTATTAAAATATATATATATATATATATATATATATATATTAAAAATACCCTATTGTCTTATACTATATTGTTTAATACCGAAAAAATCGAAAAATCATACTAAATTGTTTCGAATTTTTAAAAGAATTATATGGAATTGTCCTAAATTTTCAAGACAATAATAATATTTAATTTTATAAATACCAAAAATTTCAAGGCAATGTTGAAATTTTGAAAATACTCGAATTGTACCATACCATATACGCTCCTACTTTTGGATTTTTTTTGTTAGACTTCAACTATCACTTTTCAAAATTCAAGAAAAAAATTAATGCATTTTTTCAAATTTTCTTTTATTTTAATATTCTGAATGCATTTATATATTTTTTTTGTCAATTTTTTCTATGTTATTTAATGAAAAAGATAATTTAGTCAATTACAAATAGTTTTTAAAATATTAAGATATTTTAATCATTTGCTTAGTTTATATATTAATAGTCAAAGGTGATATTTAAAAAGGATCAAATGAAGTGTAATTTATTAAAATATTATTTTTATTAATGTTTATAATTATATATTCTCGCTTTATTAATCATCTTTTTGTTATGCATTCATGATGATAAACGTAATTTATATTTTTAAAAATTTGAAAATCATCACATTAAATAAAAAATTATTAAAAATTATCATAATAGGTGGAACAAATGGACTAATATGATAATATTTTACTTAAAATATTGCATATTGCATCCTATGCAATATCCAAATCAATTATTAATTAATTATTTGACAATTTTGATTTGGACTATAATAAATGTACAAATGTTGAGATAGGTACTATCTAAATATTTCTCCTAGGTTTGGTGCAATTACCCATTAAAAATATTACATTGATTCAAAAAGAAAAATTCACATAAAACTCCTTGATGTTATCCACGCCGCATACAATAGTAAGTTGATACATCTTCAGCTTCTTAAATTTATCCAAAAAGGTCACTTGTCATTTCTAAACTTTGCGAGTAACCTCTTGACCCTTTAAACTTGTAAAATTGAGATACATTGGTACCTTCATGCAATATCTAAAGCAGGTATTATTGTGTGCAACACAATAGCGATGATGAAGAAAGAAGACCTAGCAAGTGAAATAACGCCACGTGATTTTCGCAGGCAACCACTTGACCCCCTGAACTTTGGCCTACTTTTTTTCACTATTTGAAACATGTGTAAACGTAACATGCATGATGACATGGAAAATATATCAAATCTAATAATTGCTCATCAAATTTTGCATGCTTAAGATATAAGATTTTATTAAGATCAATTATTAAATTTGAATTCTATTTAAATACAAGTAAAAAAATTTAATGAATTAATATTTATCTTAACCCATTAATAAGTAATAACATTAATGAGTTAATTAAGGTGACGTTATTTCATTTGGTCTTTTTTTTCATTTCATTGCGCTTGTAGTACACGCATTTACACCCATTCTAACTAATGAAAAAAGTACCCTTAATGTACTTTGATTTGACAAATTTAGAGGGTTTAGTAGTTGCTCGTAAAAAGTTCAGCGAATATAAGGGGCTAGATATGTATTAGGCCTTATTATTTTAATTGCATATTTAGCTTTAATGCATTTTAAGTGCAATCTTTTTCACTCGACATGCATGCCATGTTAGCATTGAAAGGACCAACATATCTCAATTTCACAAGTTCAGATGGCTAGAAGGTTGCTTGCAAAGTTTAAAGGGCTAAGTGAATTTTTTGGACACATTTAAAGGGTTAGATATGTATTTGGCCTATTGTAACTGGATTTTAGAATTTTATCATTATGTTTAGACTTAATGCATCTCCATTCCCTCAAACTTATCCAAAAAATATACTTAACCCTTTAAACTTTGCAAGTAACTTCCTAACCTCCTGAACTTGTAAAATCGAGATACATTAGCCCTTTTTCAGTATCTAAAACAAATATTATTGCGTGTAACACGCGTACAATGACGTGAAAAAAAGACTCAATGAAATAATGACATGTGGTTTTGCTTGTCATGTAGTAATATCCAACCCTTTAGACTTGTCTAAGTAATTCACTTGGCCCTATGAACTTTTTCCAAACAATCACTTGGCCCCCGAACTTATGTCAAGATACATTGGCCTACCATTTTCTCTATTTAAATAGGTGTAAATGCATGTAAGACATGCATGATGATGTGAAAATAATCAAGGTGACATTATTTCATTTGGTCTTTTTTCAATGTCATTGCATATGTATTACACACATCTACACCTATTTCGAATTGTAAAACAAATTAGACTATTGTATTTTAATTTTACAAGCTCAAAGGATGAAGTAGTTGCTTGCAAAAAGTTCAGGTGGCTAAGTTAATTATTGGGACAAGTTTAAGGGGGTATATATGCATGAGTGTTATCAAATGATGAAAGTAAGATTGGGAAACCTTGTAAGATAACTTCCAGTGGCTAAAAAATGCTTAGAATGCTCGAAAAAATCTTCAAAGGTAAAATGGTAATTTTACATCAAGTCAATGGCTAAAATGGTAATTTTTCATAAAAATTGTAGAAATAGCCTAAAACAATGAAAATAGGTAGAATCCTAAATATGATGGATTTTGATATAAAATTAGTTAACATCAGACTTAAATTGATTGAAGCAGGTTTAAATGAGCTAAAAACATGCAAAAAAAAACTTAAAATAAGTAGAAATAGATCTAAATGGAAGAATTTTTTGACAAAAAATTATAAAGACCTAAGTCTTAGCTAGAACTACATATATATAAAAAGGGAAGCCCTAGCACCTATCCATAACTTCTTATGCCATCCTCGAAACCTTTAGGGATGGTTATAAAGCCTTAGCGCTGGCTGTAGACATCGTGATCCGAGGCAACTTAAATCAGGGTTAGAGAAATCATTTATAATTTTTGACAGAAGGCATGAATATTAAGTTTTGGCCTTAACTTCCACAATTTTATAAAGTATTTTTGTGGGTTTTATCTTTGATCTTCTTAGAAGTTTTGAAAACATTTCAAAAATCTTGAATTTTTAGCTTCCCCAATGACGGATGGTCGTCAATCACTAAAAGATGGCAGTCTGTAGCTATCTTCTTTAGGGCATCTTCTGGCAGATGCCCCTATCCAGGTCATCTAATACTGTTTATGGTTGATGACAAATGATCGTCTGTTAGTGAGTCACGACCAACATGTTCAGGTCATATTTAAGGGATATTTTTGTAAATTTTGGAGAATGGTGTGAGAGATGGTTATATGTCATTGACAAACACATATCTATAGGGATTTTTTCTAAATTTTTCACATTTTACAGTTTTGAAAATCTTGGATAAAGATCAGATTTGGAGAAGCTAATCTGGAATAAAGTTTAAGGATTTGAAACTTTCAATTTTGGGGGATTAGAGTTAGAGTTAATCTCTAACTCTTCTCCAAGTATTTAAAAAAATATAGGTTTTGAAAAAGGGGGGATTCTCGTGAGTGAAAAAGAGAGGTAGATTTATGAGAGAGAGAAACTCAATTTTTTATTCTTAGAATTCTTTTGCTTCAAAGAATTTTATTTCACATTAAAAAATCGACACCTTCTATTTTGGAACATAGGAATCGAGGTTGGATGCTTAAGGAATGCTTTCTAGAGTTATAGAATTAGATTCCTAAGGGTAATATTCTAGGCTCAACCATTTTCTCTTTTTAAGTTCATGTTCTATTCATGTAGTTAAACATGTTTATTTATCAATTATGATGTCATGTTTCATGTTATTATGTTAGTTTTCTTACTCATTAGTGAAATTTATGATGCCATGATGATTTAAAATTGTTTAACATGTGTTAAAATGGAATACTATGATTTTTATATTCTTTCCATTAATAAGTTCAAAGTAACTTGATCTAATCCCTGTGATTGCATGATTTTCACCTTGTTAGCATAATTTAATTCATATTTTATCTTTCTTTTTTAGATTAGGTATAGTTGAGGACCTTAGGATTCCATGTTTAGGACTCAAAGCTAATTTTTCTTTGTTTTGGGTTGAATATCCAACAATGCATATTACACAAACTAATTAAAAAAACAAGGTTAAAATATAATTTAAATGATTATAATAAATTAAATGAGTACGAAATAATAAATGCATAAAATAACATAGACTAGAATAAATTAAAGGAAAAAATCAATAACAAGAATATTAGCAACAACATAATAATTAAATTAAAGAAAGTTAATCAATTACATTAACATATGAGTAAAATAAATCAATCAATCACAAAGGTTAACTAATAAGGCCAAATAAAAAAATGAAAATATAAAAAAATATTAATAAAAATAGATTAAAATAATATTAATAATATAATATTAATGAATTAAACAATATTACGTAAAAATATAATATTAATAGTAATAATAAATTCAAAATAATATAAACAATATTATAATAGTAATAATAACAATAACAATATAAAAAAATATAGTATTAATAAAATAAACAATTTTTAAAATGTATTATAAGTTAAGAGAAAAAACATAATTATCAAATAGGCTAAATTTATCAATTAACGGGATGCAACATATATATGTTATAGATTAAGATTTAAATAACAAACAAATAGATTATAATCATAAGCTAAAATAATAAGCCAATACCATGTAATAGTAAAATAAAGGAAAGAAAGGAAAGTGAGTGGATGAGGATTATGCAAGTTATAAGGGAGTGCGAGTGATGTGTAAAGGAAAAAAAACATGGTGAGAGCAAGTCATGCCCAAGTCAACTAAGTTGTAGGCCAAGTTACGGGCCAATTGAGTGACTCAATCCGATTCAAGGCCGAGACTCAACCTAGAAACACATTTCAGCTCTTGGAACGATGCTAGAAGCCATGAAAATCAAATAAAAACCACCAAAAACATAATTTTAACTATTTTAATAGATAAAATGCCAAAAGACTCATTAAAACAAATGAAAGAGATGATTTTCATGAAAAAAACAAATATTAAAGTAAGAAAGATGAAAATTAAGATTTTGAAACCAATAAGGAAGATGATATGTTAAAGTAAGAAATATGAAAATTAAGATTTTGAAACCAACGAGGAAGATGATGAACAGTAAATTCTAATTTACCTTTTTAATCAATTTTAATATGATTTTAATTAGTTAAAATGAATTAATGAATGAAATAAGTATAAAATTCAATTATTTACAAGTTAACAAGCTCAAATCCAAAAAATCAAATAAATGAATAAATCAAAGAAAATAAGGAATAACATGAATATTTACTATAAATTAAATTTGACACTGGATTTAAGTAATTTTGGGGCTCAAAAAGATTACATTCAGGTTAGTTCCAAGGAAACCCTGTGCTTTTGGCTTTCCTTTACCCAATTTTTACTCTTTATACTTGGTTTTTCTTTCAAAATAGTGTGTGTGTCTATGTTTTTTAGAAAGAGAAAGGAAGAACTTTAGAGATAGAGAGAGAAAAGAGCTGCCATTTTTTCTATAAAAAATTAGAGATTAAAAATGAGTAATTAATTCTCATATAAGTTAAAGAAGATTTTTTCCATCCTCTTTTTCCCCTGTTTTGTGCTTATTCCCATTAAAATGGTTTCCAGGGAGGGAGTTAGAGCCTTAACTCATCGAGTCAAGGGAGTAACTCAATCCCTTGACTTTGAATTTAACCATTGACTGTCAGACCCTTACTTGACCCTAAGTGAATTTTATGTTTTGAGAGGAGTTTTTTATTTGATTAAGATTAAGAATTTAATGAGAAATTCGTATTAATGGTGATTAAGGGATAAATTATATCTTATTTATTTTAATGGCATGGGAAATAAATTGATTAGTGTGATTTAATTTTTAATTGATGGTTTAATTGGAGTATAATTATTGATTTGGGGTAAATTGGTAATTATGACATTTTAATGGGGTCAATTGAGAATTTGAGAACAATGGAGAGGCTAATGTAAGAAAGAGGTTAAATGATGTGGTTGAATTAAGAATTAATTAAATGGTGGGGTATAATTTGTGACATGCAAAGAATTAGATGTTATTAATGTGACATGCAAAATCTTGAAGGACTAAAGGGGACATTTACCATAGCATTATAAATAGATTAATCTTAGTGGATGGAAAGAGAAAAGTGAGAGAGGGTGAAGGTGTGGTTGGCATTGAGAGAGGAGAAAAACCAAAAATTTACTTCCTTGCATTTTCTTTCAAGTCTTTGAATCTTCAAGCAAGTTAAGTGACAAATCTTGATGGTTAATTAAGGCATTTAAGTGCTTAACTCTAAGGTAAGTGGTTTCTATTGAATTTCATCATCTTCTTCTTCTTCTTCTCATCTTGGTTGTGGTAAATGATGAAAAAGTGCTGGAAATGATGGAATAATGGGGAATGAATTGTGTTGTAGTTAAAGAAGGAGGAGATAGAAAGGATAAAGGGAAAGACATTGCAAGGTATTGAAAGCTTGGGTGTGATAGGGGTCAGCTAAGGTATGGGATGGTACTCTCCATTCATGCAAGTGATTGTTAATTGAATCAACAAGGTGTTTATGTGTGATAGATGAAACAATGGGAATGAGATATGAATTTAGACTTTGTAGCAATAGGTATTGTATGATGATTTGCTGAAAAATTATTGACTGTAATTTAAGCTATAAAATGAGCTAGGGTCCTTAATTTAAAACTTTGGTAATTTTGATAGTTCAATGTGAGATATAGGTATAAAGGTGTATTGAAAAATAACACTAGTTTGGCCTTTAAATTTATCTCTACATGGAATGAATATTAGATACACCTATAATTCTAATTTTGAACAGCTTGGGATAAATCTTCATAATTGATTGTAAAATGATCATAATGACATGAGGTTAATTCCTACTTAAAATAGACTTTAAAACCTACAATTTCTATGAAGAAAATGAAGTCAAATAATGTCTACAACATTGCCTAATTTTCACTTGAAAATCGGAAATTCTGTGTTGCCTACTATGATGAACAGTCTTTAGTAATTTCAACATATCTCGAGTTCTAGAAATTATATTGAAATTATTTTTGATGTTCTAGAAACTAGAAATGTATATCTACAACTTTGTAGAAGACAACGTTTTCTAAAAATGTCGTTTATTGTGTCAAAAATGATGTACAAAATAAAATTATTAAGCAGTTTGCAGGATTTTAAGAACAGGGTGAAAAATTCGTATAGCCAAGCATACTGTCGCGAGCTCGACACTTGCCACGAACGCGACAACATGATTTTGGCCCATAACTATATTTCTTATTTCTCCTTTATCAATATATTAGGCTACCCCCATGTGTTGCACATATGACTGAACAAAATAGACCTTGAATGCAAGTATACGAGAGTCATATTCTCGTATGTAAATAAATTGTATCACTTACATTGAAAATTTACCTATGAATGTATACCTATGCTATGAAATAGAAAACATAATAGTATGACCATGTCATATGCATATGCTCTTGTGTAAACATGTCGATATTTGTATAGCACATGATTTTAATAATGATAAAGGTATGCATATTGATGGACATGCTTATAAGAATAAGACTACTATAAGCAAATGTACCTACAGGTATGTATATTTATGAATATGTATATGAGTGTATGAGCATGAATAAAGTATTTCCTGCAATAGAGTTCAATTGTGGATAGATAGGCGCCTATAGGGAATTGCAGTTGCCACAGTCAACCTTTTTAGGTCCACAGTATAGTTGATCCTGCTGGATCTTGCACAACTCATTTGGGTTGTTACTTGGCCCTTTTGGGTCCTTGATCGGTCCACCGTATATTTGGCCCTAATTGGGTCCATAGTTTTGATATCTTCAGATATCCATAGTTTTGATACCCTCGGGTATCCACCGATCCCGTTATCCACTCTTAGAACCTAAGCAGGCTAAAGTAAAGCAATAATGTTTCAAAGTTAATCACAGTATAAACTACGCATCTAATATATGATTTATCATGTTTAACAATGATTATTTAAGCATGAATTGGTATCTGTTTACATTATATACATATCTCATTATGGATCGTATGAAATCAAGTATGCTGAATTAATTGTGAAGGGTTATCTTGTTATGCAAGCTATTATTATTTTTCAATTGTTTTGTTTATTCTATATTTTTGACGACCACTGTGAGTGGTTGTCTTTCATGTTTAGAATCCCCACTAAGCTCTATAGCTTAGCACGGGTTATTTTGATCTGTGTAGGTTTTGGTAGGCAAGGCTTTTGTACAGGAACTATTTCTGTATCAGGATAGGCCAACACCAGTCTATAGAAGTGGATGTAGGAAACTTTTGATAAACTTTGTTTAGTACCTTACATGTTTAATATGTATAAGAGTTTGTAATAAATATATATGTAAATTATATGGAAGTGAAGACTGTAATAAGCTCATAGTGAGAATACTAGTTTATGCATGCATCTAGAAGCTATAATACTTTATATAAATGTGCTGAAATGCTGAATACTATACATGAAAGATAAATAGCTAAAGTATGATGATATAGTATTATCAATAATAAGATATTGGGATTGCATATGAAGTCAACATGCTTGTTCAAATAAATGTACAGTAAGGATGTGATAATCCTGATTATTATGTTAGTCATATGATTAGATGGATAAAATGGCATAGATTGCATTATATATAGTAAATATGTGGTATAGGGTGTTTCATTGACTTTGAATTTTTTCCTGAAGCCTATTTAATCTCGCTAATGGAGGGAAAAGAGGAAAAAACCCTAAAAGAGATTTTTAAACATTTAAAACCCTAGAGAGCCCAAGAAAGCAATTTTAAAAATATAAACTCAAGGAAAAAGCCTAGCACTTTCGTTTCTTGTCTATTTATGAGAAATGCTTTCCTCATTAGGTAACCTTAATCAAAAGCCACCTTAAGATCCGATATTTACAATTGTCCCAAACTTTGGGGAGGCTTAGGCACTAGTGCTTAGGTTAGCCAAAGTTCAAAGTAAAGAGTTAGGGACACATAACTGTAAAGGTTTGATAATGAGGCAATCTATGCAAATTTATTAATGGAAACTGCACCACACAATGTTCACTTTGAGTTTATGACCTGGTTATCTATAGAAAGCGCTTCTAAAAGAGGACTTTATGCTCATATGGAGACCTGAAATGCCTTCGAAAAAGGACTTAATGCTTAATACTCATTAAGAGACTTGAAATGCCTTAAAAAAGGACTTAATGCTCACTAAGAGACTGAAAATGCCTTGAAAAAGACCTTAACACTTAATGCTTGCTAAGAAACTCGTAATGCCTTAAAAAAGGAGTTAATGTTTGATAGGAGATTGGAAATGACTTGAAAAAGGACATAATACTTGCTATGAGACTAGAAATGCCTTTAAAAATTACTTAATGCTTTCTAAGAGACTCAAAATGCCTTGAAAATGGACTTCATACTCCCTAAGAGGCTCGAAATGCCTTAAAAATGTAATGCCCACTAAGAGATTTGAAATGCCTTTAACAAGGATTTAATGCTCTCTAAAAGACTCAAAATTCATTGAAAAAAGGACTTAACCGTATGCAATTATGACCTATGGGACTGATAGCCCCAATAAAGGTGTGCATTAACAAACTAGCTCTTTAAAGGGTCTTTTTTTTATCATCCCTTTAGGATTTTATCTTTGAGAAAGATAGTCATCCTCTCGAAATTACCCCCAACATTGGCATTCATAGATTACCTCGCTTTCTCTAATGGGAACTCTATCCTAATTTAATAGACCATTGCCTAAAGTTATCTTTGAAGTACGGAGTCCATTTGCATTTTCCTTACAAGAAGTTACTCACATGAGTATGTGTAGGAAATTATATATGTATAATATACATTACAAGTGGTGTTTGCAAAGAATTATATTCTAAGAAGTGTCCAAAATTTAAAGTAATTGTTACTCATCAAATACTTTAAACTTGAATTTTATTCATCTTTAGATAAGTTGAATAAACCACATTCCTAACTAATTTAATCTCAATAAGAGAAATTAAAAGGTTATTCTCAATGATAGAATAGGAGAATAGGCATATTAATACCAAAACCTACCAAACTAACAAATAAGCATAATACATACCAAGCAATTTCTGTGTATATGTGCTGAAGGCCAAAATAGAATTGTGTTTTGAAAGCATATTCTAGATGCAAAGTTTGGAATAAGGCTTAACTCAAATGTATAAATCCATTTATAGCTTCCCACTTGAAGCTCAAGAAACACCATATGCCTCTTTTTACGTACAAAACCTTGCTAGAATGTCATCTTCTCTAGGTTGGATGAGAACAAACCTAGAATTAGGAGATTTTACTTTGATTGTAATGTTAGGCTTGGGTGGATGGCTATCAAAGAAAGGTTAGGCTACTAAAGGAAAATGACCACTATATTTCCTTGAATAGCAGGAGGACTATTCTTTACCTATTCACCCGCTCTCAAAGCATTCTCACATTTGATCATGATGATTTTAATTCAATAAATTAAAAATTATTCAAAGGGTACTAACCTAACATCCCTATTTCTTTTTCTTTTTTATCCTTTTGTTGTTTTAATGTTGTTTTGTGGGTTTTCCATTTCCCTTTTTTTTTACATTTTTTTATTCCTTCTCTTTTATTTTCCTTCTTTTAATCTATTTTCTTTTTAGGTTTATTTCATCAAAATTTATACAAAGAATCAATGAAAATTAACCTCCCTTTATTCTTAGAATGTGAAATCAGGTTTTTTACAGTGGTCATCTTCCAAAAAGGAAGCCAAAATCATTTTGGGTTAAGGGGTCATTTTAATGTGTGTAATAAAAAAAATGAGCATGCATTTAGCATGCTTGAAATAAAGGCTCAATGAGCTAGAAAATGGCAATGAAATTAAGGTAGGAACAGTCATTTAGAGGGTAGTATAAAGAAGGGCTGCTTGAATTGTTTTTTAAGTTTATCTAATCTTGGAGCCGCTTTGATAGGTAATCAGAAAGGTTCTAGTGCTCTTAGTGAGTTCTGCCCAATCCCTTCATTTGCAAATGGTTTTTTCCTTCTTATTTTTAAAACTGGCCTAAGGTGCTTAAAATTTAGATATTGCATGGTATGGTCAAGGCTTTTATGCAATTTAGCAGATAGAGATAAATCATGACTAGCCCATGTTCAACTTATATTTGAATGAAGCATAAATTTCTAAAATTAAATTCAAACCCATTTGCAGTCAATAATTACTTGGATGAAGTAAAGTTTCAAACTGAAAGTAAATTAATAAGAAACAATTATGTCAAAACTTTGGATAATGCTTGGCAAGATAAATTAAACTTTAGGGTACAAATTATTTTAACAAGAATAAGTTTTGAAACTGACAAAAGGGCAACATTATGGCGGTCATTTTGAATGCATTAGGGAGGTGGTGATCCTTAAATCTTTATGCTTTGCAATTAGTGTGCTGTATGCGATGGCCCAGGAGAATTGTTGAGGTGAGAATAGCAGAGTATGCTTTCACTTTACCTATATGGTTATATACATAGCAACATATACAAAAGATTGTGTGTGAATATGGAATTATGTATGAAGAAACATGCACAAAAGCGAAGCACACAAGAAATTATACAAGTGAGATATATGCAATGAATTATGCGTAAAGTATGTACAAAAGGATTATGTTCACCAACACATGGAAAAATTATATATGAAACATTTACAAATTACATGTAAAAGGGAATGTATGTGTGCAAACACATGTAAGAAGTTGCTCATGCTAAAAAAGGCATGTGGAAATGCGACAATACATGCAGAAATGAAAGAAGGCATGTAGGAATACAACCATGTATGTAAAAATACAAAAATGTAGGAATATATGTATAAATACGAGAATATATGTAGAAATGCAAGCATGCATGTAGAAATGCAAAAATGCAAGAATATATCAATGAAATGCATGGCCTACACCATAGGTTGTTAAGGGATTCTATCGCAGATATGAGTTGGCTGATGATCCATATATGTCCTCTTCAAACTCCTGGTCTTAAGGCAAGCTTCCTTTAGTTATCCTCCTTAGTATTTCCTACTTTGCCTTTTTTATAGGTTCTCTTATTATTTTTAGGGTAGATAATCTATCACTTTACAGACTGCACATACCATATGATACCCACCAGACACTTGGAAATAATTTCTATCTTGGCTTTTATACACCATTTTGTAGTTTCCCGAAGAGATTGATCTATTGTGCATCTTTTTTAACAGCCACTAGGGCTTACGGTTTCATGCTTTCACTTCACCCATTCAAAGTTGTATTCCCTTACTTGGAGAATTTGTAGCCATAAAAAATTTCTCTCTTATCTCTAAACCCTACCTTATGTCTTGAGTTGTGAGTTGACTACCAAAGGATAACTTAACCCCTTATTTCTTTTGGTGCTTATAGTCCTTAGAAACATTGCAAAAGCATTTCTACTTCATTTGGTTCAAGTGGTGCGACTTTATCCCCGTCGATCCACATTGGATTCCATTTGCAATATTTATCAAGAAAAAACTTCTAGACACTAAGAGGTGATTATCCTCTATAATGCATAATTATTAATATAATGTTTTAGTGGGGATGTCAAAATAAGAACATCAGAAGAAGCATCTGACACATGACATGTTGCTTTTTCATTTGAGAATTTAGTTCTAATACATACCCTTATGTATACAATAAGTTTCTTGCAATATGTTAATTATATGTTTATGCATAGCTTATGCATGCATTCCTATCTACATGCATCGTATAACAATAACAATAATCATGGCTAGACATGTAAAGTAAAAATATTTATTCTATTCAATCTCAAGGGGGAACACCTTGTGTGAATCCGATTCTTATTATCAGCAACCCCTATGAGTTTTCTTAATTATTTTCTCTCAACCCTTAGTTTTTGCCTACGATGCCTGTTTTCGATTTTCATCCTAGCAAGGTGCCTAATTTTAGCAAGGTTGCCTTTTTTTAGTTTCTAACATGTAGGGCTATATTTTCTCTTCTTTGATTGATTTTTTTTATCTTTTCCATGGAACCTAATTCAATCCATCGGCATTGCTCGATTTATTAAATTATTTTTTTTATCATTATTGGTGAGAAATGGTTGCCTTTTCTAACCGTAACTCCTTAACAGAAAGGGTTTGATCTTGGATCGTGTAATCTAAAGCATTGGATTCATGTTATTTCTTCCTAAAGAATGGCCATTGACCCACTTTCTAGAATATTAAATAAACCTTTCTCTTTCTTTTGTAAACCTGATCAAAACAGTGAGTTGTCATTTAAATTATGGAAGACTTTACTTTTCTCATTCTAACTTTAACGGTTGAGCTTTTGAAGCAACATTTAATACTTAAAGCCTAATCTTTATTGGCTACATCGCACTTATCCCCAAATGTTAAGGGGAAAGGAATAACCTTTGAAACTTCACTTGCTATCTTATTTCTTCATTCATTTGGCTGCGTAAACTTTCTATCTATCTTGATTAATTCCTATTAGTTTATTTGTGACCCAATACTTCATTTAAGATGATGAGTCGACCCAATAGCTCATGAATCATTCTCTAATTCTTCTTTAATGCATTCTCAAGAAATTTTAGTACCTTCAAGTAATGGGGCTATGGTTTCCCCTTAGTTTCCTCGATGTTCGTCAATTGGAATTTTCATCTTATCTTTTTTTCCTTTTGATATGAGTCTTTGAACTTGTTGCTTAATGATGTAATGTTTAGATAAGCTTAGGTAAGACATCTTATAGTGTATTTATCAATTATCACCATGTTGCTTCAGGTCTAGGCAACAAATTCTTTTTCATTCTCTCAAGCTATCTCACTTTAGGAGTCATATTAGATGCAATCAAGATGTTATTTTTCCTTTAGAATAAATGGAGCAATGCTTACTAAATTAATCCCTTATGTAATTAAGCCATGATTATTGCCATGCATGATGTAATAAGATAAGACATTACATACATAAAAAAGCTCATATTATTAACAAGATCAAAAGGAAAAAGGTTGTCTTAGTTTAAGGATATTTATTACATCATAAAAACATATTCAAGTGGCTAGGTGATGCCTTCAAAGTTGGCGATGATATGAAGCTTGTAAAGGAAGCTTTAATTCTTCCCCTTTAGGATCGACGTTTGCAAGATGTCAACCAAACCTTGAATAAAATCTCTTAGAGGATGGTGGTAATCTATTCTATATCTTGTGTACTAGTGGTAAGCACAATACCAATTAGTTATATGTCCAGGTTTTCCTTGGCTCAAGGCTAGCTTTGCTGGTGATGGATGTAACATCCCTTGCCTATTGAGATGAGTGAGGTACTAAGACAATGGCTTGCCTATAATGGTATAATGATTCCTCTTTATTTTTGTGGCTAAACTTCTACAACCCCATCATTGCCCCCACTTGAGTCTCTATTCTTCCACTCATTTCCATGATTACTTCTTTTTGTACTTACAACCCGAGCCTTTTCTTCCAAATATTCTCTCTCAACTTCAATAGTGATTTCCTTAAAAGATTTCCAGACTTTAAGCCCTTACATTTTAAGTCCCTTATTTAGGTATGGACATGTGCTCTTAATGAAGAGTCTGATTTGATCAGGAGTGTCTGGTTTTAACTTTATCTCTATGACCTCATTCCTTCATCGACTAAGATACTCATGGAAAGACTCATCAAATTTTTATTGTAATAGCTCCATATCATTCAAGGTTAATTCCATCCTGGTACTACAGTTATATTTCTTCATAAACTCCTTCATCAACAAATCCTAATCCTCCTTGGTCCTGCGATCTAACCCATGGTAACAATTGATGGTAGGGCCTATCAGACTGAGGTAGAAATACTCAATCTTTTATTTTTTGGTTAGGGTCATCCTCTCCATATCTAGTGGGTATTGCATTATATGGGAAGATGGATCAGATGTACCATTAAATTTGGGCAAGTTTGACATTTTAAACCATTAGGGGAGTATATCTTTACTGTCTAAATCCCAATCTTCTAGGCTGATTTCGTTACCAGCAGATAATGTTTGTGCTATTACCTCTATTTTTTCCTCCGTCTTCCTTAGAATCATATCCTATATTCTAGGTGCCTTACCTTTCGGGACCTGTATCACTACTAGCTTTTCTTTATCAGGGATTAAATCCTCTTCAGAGGTAACATCCTTATCCTTTCACTACTCAATAGGTAAAACTCTTGATGGTGGCACCAGCCGGGATAGAAGTCCCCCCAGTAGTGGCTAGTTGTCCATATGCAATGGTAGGTGCTAAGGGCTGTTGTCTAGTTGGCTATACTAAAATTGACATCATCTTAGCTGTCATAGCTCTCATCCTTCCCTCAAACTCATTAATTATCCTATCTAATTTTTTGATTATCAAGAACTTTAATTTGTGAAGGATCCGCCATCACTATATGTTCCAAAGTTGCTTTAAGATTATCATCCAAACTCAAATCTATCTCTGACTCTGATTTCGATTCAACCTTGCTTGGTAAAAGCTTCTCAATATGATGGCTGCTTGGACCCCTAAACCACCTAAGTGAATCTATGATGGCTAAAAAAATCAAAGGGTTAGAATGATATATGAAAAATTTTATATAGAAAATGAGATGTACATGATATTGTAATAATTACACAAAATTAGATGTACATACATCAAAACCTATGCAAACAAAACATGCATATTTTTTTTATTATTTATTATTATTACTATTATTTATTATTAGTTTACTAAAAATGTATGCATGTATATGCATCATAATAAAACACATGCAAAAGAAAAAGAAAATCCTCCTAGCCTTATTACTCCCATACAGGAGGTCATGTGGTCTCTTTCCTAGGTGAGATTAGCTGATGGGTTAACAAGGAACCCAATGAACATGTATGGTGCATGGTGAAAAACTAGTAGTATAACCTCTTTTTATTTAAAGTGCATGCAAATTGAGTTTGGGCATTGTGTATTTAAATAATTTGAGTAAACTAAAATATGCCCACTAGGGCATAAAAGCCTTTGATGAGCAGATATCTAAATTCATTTGAATTTATTCAACACATAAAGGCCCATATTATAAGTAATGTATTATGGTACATACCCCCTAGTGAAAGTGTCTATTCCATTACAAAGGCTTTTCAATATGGTGATATAGGTTTAAGGCTACCCAAACGTGGTCCCTGCTAAGGGGTTTAGCTTATCATGAGCATAACGACTGATTGGGTCACCATTTGATATGCTAAAGAAAGCACGAGGCTTGGGCTAGTGGTCCTCTCTAACACTTCACTATATTAAGTGAACGTAGGGTAATGCTTTGGGAATACACTGAGGTTAATAGAGGGATACCTAACTTAATCCTAAGGCCTTAGCATGAATGCAATGTAATCTTTCAAAAAGAGATAAAACATCTTAATCTCTAAATTCATTTACATTAAATTAACCAAAGGTATTTTCAAAACATAACCTTATTATTCCCAGTGAAGTCACCACTATGATGCTTGCTAAACTCGAAGGCTTTTGATTTTCTCTTAAAAGCCTGCTTTTAGGGCTCAAGAACAAATAAAGGTTCATTTAACCGGGGAAGGTTGGTCACTAAGCAATAGATAAAATTTTATTCCCATCTATTATTGATGATCAACCTATGAGGTCCTCTGCTGGGTACCACAAGGCAAGTATCATAAAGTTACCACCTAATAAAATATTGTGAAAGTGAGTTCTAACCTTATGAGGCCAAAACTAGAGATAGTTCGGGACCTTACTCTTATTTATACCTTTGGTTAGCATTATATAAATGAGTTTTAATGATTGATTTATTTTATCTCTTTCTTTACACGAGTTATCATGCTTAGAAAAGTAAGCTACACTCAAGCACATTAAAAAGCCGTAAAGCATAAATATTGAAAGCTATAAAAGTATGGCATATAAAACATTAAAGAATATAAGAATAAATGCAAACATAAAATCATACATAAATTGAAAAAATAATTTAAAATGTCCATTTTGATGAGGATGTTAGTCCTCGCATGCACATTTACATAATTTTGATAAAAAAGGGCATTGAGCTAATGCGGCTTTTAAAAAAGAATTATGTTAATTAATTTTAAATAGAAAATCATTTGTATTTAAAAAAAATCCTTAATTTTACATGTTATTTTGTGGATGAAGATCAATACATTAGTCTCTTGTATTATATAAAATTCCCACTCAAACTTGTGTAAAATCATTTGGTGAGTTTTTAGTTTATCGCTCAAAAAATCATTTATTACATCATTCATAATAAATAAGAAAAGGTGTGAAAAAACAATAATACAAGAAAAATGACATACATAAATCAAGCTATTTATTGAATTGGGATCATCGGTTCCTTCATATATGTTTATAAAACTCTTTTGTATGATTTTTAAGAATAGATATTGGTCCATTTTACTAGAAAAAGCTTGATTAATTAATTGAAATAGTTTTGGTATTTTTTTAATTTAAGCATGTGAAAAACCTTTATTATTACATGCTTTGCAAGGAATAAAGGAAAATAAATGAATAATTAAATATAGATCCAAATAATAAATAGATAAAAAAATAAAATAAATCCTTAACTATATTCCACCTCATTCTACACTTTGACCTGAAATGCATTAATGCATATTAAAATATGATAGAAAAATAATATTTGTTAATAATGTATTAAACCAATTAATAAATGACAAATAATAAATGATCAAGCGATTTAAATAAATAATTAATCTTAAATAATAAAATAAACAAAGTAGATAGATTGAATGATGCATTTGGAGTTCATGCAGCATGCATTAACACTCGAATTCTAGAATAATAGATAAGCACAATAAATAATAATTATATAATTTAATGAAATAAATTGATAAATAGTAAATAATAAATGATTAGTTAATTTAAATAAATTAAATAGATAATCAATTTAATATAATAAAAATAAAATAGATAAAAAACACAAAATGCATGATGCATCCGGAATTTATGCAACATTCATTGGCACGTGTATACTAAAATATTTAAATAAATAAAATAATTAAATAAACAAACATTTAATAAAAAAGGAAGAAATCAATTAAAATATCATAACATACTTGATAAAATAATAAAATAACAGCCATTATAGCAATAACATTAATCATAATCGCAATAATATGCTAATTATGGTTAAAATATAATTTAAATGACTATAATTAATTAAATGAGTAAGAAATTGATAACATTTATGCATCCAAAATAGCATAAATCCAATAAATAAAAGTAAATGCTTTACCTCTTGAAATGTACATTCCTTTGACATGAGCAAAAGTAAGAGATCTTTCTTTTCATGTTACTGGCACAAGCTTTCAACCACAAACATGTATGTCGAGAAGAAAATGACAAACACATGGCCTAAATGCCCCTTGGAGTAAAGTGAGTAAGATGAATGGAGAGATTTTTTTTTGTGTAGAGAGTGTAACATAACTTAGGTTTTCTAAACCCCTATTTATAGAGGTTATTAAGAGTTTAAACCATACTTTAACTCTTATTGCTATTTTAATAAGGAATTAATTATTCTAAACTAATTAGGATAATTATTAGTAGAGTCATAGGTGCATCCAAACTCTATCATCTCCCACTCACATATGACAGAATGTGTTCAAGTTAATATCTCTCGTCATGTTGGTAAATATACCATGTGACAAGCATACATCGAGAGCACCAGTGCTACACACCTATTAGGGATATGTAACATCTTAAAAAGTGAAAGCAAGATCCTTTTTTTTCACATATCTTAACTCCAAATTGTCTTTTTACATTTACTATTTTTACGCATGATCTCATAAAATAATTTTTGTATTCACTATTATCTTCTACTTATAGAGACTATAATAGGCATGCTAGTAAACCACAAAAACATTGGAAGGCTATCTTTCCCTTTTACTATATGCCATCCATAATGATTCAACTAGTTTTTTTAATTAGACCCATTATGTAGCACCCTCTGAGCAAAACCCTATTTAACTGATAATTTGATTACTATTAATCATGCATATGCAATATATTTGTTTAACTATCATTTTCCCCTTAATCATGTCATACGGTTCATATACTTATGTATGTGCTACTAGTCTATTCCTGTATTGCATTTTATACTTAGTATCATGCATACTATACTATATGAATATTACTTATGTATATCACAAGCATGAATACTCTTCTTAGTTTTACTACTTGTGAGTTACAGCATTTCTCATAAGTTACATACATCTTATAACATAACTGGCCAAAAAGCAAAACATATGATAATACTATTACAAATACATCCTACATCAAGATTAACAGTCGGTAGTTGGCCCTTCCTGATGCAGAGATTGTCCCTGAGCAAAAGTCTTGGTAATAGTACCTACATGGATGAATAACCCGTGCTAAGCAATAAAGCTTAGTGGGGAATATCTATAGATGGATGACCACTCACAACGGTCATCAAGATATACATATAATGTGTATAATAAATAACATGTACAACATATCATGTCATTAACAACAAATACTTTAAAGCATAAAACATATTCTCATCTACCTAAACATTATACCCAAAAAAAAAAGTGACAAGTATTCTCATTTTCATAATTCATATAGACAACAATTTCCATGTAAACATATTCAAATGAAACATAATACCTGTGGGCAAACCAACAATGTAACCCACAATATCAATCTTTAGTCAAATAACTTTAACTATTTAAATTTTTGATCAATACTATGAATAAAGTTTAGCCTGCCTTAGATTTATTAGTGGATAACGGGAACTACGGATACACATCGGTATCAAGAAGAAGGATATCCGAAGATATCAGATCTATAGACCCAAATGGGGCCAAACTGTATTATAGACCGGTCAAGCAAACCCAAATGGGATCGCCTATCAACCCAAACGGTGCTGATCTTGATCCAAACGGGATCATATATACTATGGACCCAATTGGGCCAAACTATGGCAGCTGCAATATCCCTATAGGCACCTATCTATCCACATCAAAAAGTCTATCGTAGGCAGAACTATATTCGTGTTCAATTCACATATTAAGACTGTATTCATAGTATACTATTTATACATATATAAAGTCTTGTAAAACTATAAGTTCTCTGGTGCATAAATAGATATATGCACATTTCATAAGCCAAACTGCACAATGAGCTCATCCATTTCATGTGACTATAAGTTTGCATCGTGACATATAGGCATGACATATAATAATCATATCATATACTTGATCATGTTCCCATTAAGTGTCTCACATGTTCATAGTCATGCTACAACATCTTCTATCTCATAGGGCATTTACATGCTTATACATTCATGTACATAATCATAAATGTACATACCTGTGGGTACATTCGCTCATAGTAGGCTTATTCCTATAAGCATGTTTACATATATATATATATATATATATATATATATATATGTATATGAATTTATCATCATTTAGATAATGTGCACTTTCATATCCTAGGATTACATATGTACACATCAATTAGGTACATGACAATCATGTACAAGTTTAATTACATGTATAGGTTAGGTATTTCATCATTAATCTTTATTTATATACACAACGAATGTACATGTCTGCATATAATTCTTTAATTGATAGTCATATTACATGCCCTATCCAATTCTATTTTACTATCATAAAAACAACTATTTATCTCAATTTAATTAGTAGTCATAAAGTCAAGTGGATCAACAATCTGTATAGGACAACATACCGGACTTAACTTGTGAGCCACACTTGGAAAGGAAAAAGTCATTTTTAGTCAAGATGATCTGCTGCAATTTTATCCCCCTATATGTATAGTTTCTAGAGCATTAAAATTCATCTCCATATCTGACCTATAGCTTGAGTTATTTGAAAAGTACTACAGGCTATTTTAAAAACCAAATCGTGTGGACTATCATTTAGAACAAATTTTAATGTAAAATTTAGAAGGATTTAAACCGGCATTTCTTCATCAAAGTTAGACTTTCATGTCTCTAATTTTTCTAGAATTTCATTTTGTAACATTTCAGCATCTCTACAAAAAGATTTGCCCATTTCTATAAATTCTGTTTCTGTCTGCAGTCTAGGGAACTAGTACGGATTCAATCCTAAATTCCATATACTTAAAGGCAGATTCAAGTCTAGGTTACTTCACATGAAATATAGGTAGAGAAGTCTATTTTCCAATACAAAAAGAATCATTCAATTTGATATTTTGTAACTCAACTTATGAGCAAAATATTCCAGACAGGTCATTCAGTTGTGACGATATGTTCGACTCGTGAAAAGGTTCACGAGTGAAGCTTATAAGGCCAAAACTCATGTCTCGTGAAGAGTTTCATGAGTGGAGAAGAAAAACTATACTTCACGACTCATGAAGAGCTTCACGAGTGACCCAACATTGGGAAAAGATGCATGACTCATGAAGAGCTTCACGAGTCAAACAAAAGTTCACGACTCGTTAATGACAGTCTTCTTCAACCTCACATCGATAAAATTCAGCAAAACTTAACTTTGAAATTCTATAAATCCTACCCAGTTCCAATAATCAATTTCACATGCAATATGAATAGCCTAAATTCCCATACCTTGGCTGACAAACCCAAAGTCTTCAATCTCTAGCAAGACCCTTTCCTTTGCTCTTCCTTACTTCCTCTTCTCCTTCACAAAATGAACGACATACAAGTTTCCAGCACTGTTAACATTCTTTTCAGTTAAAATGAAGAGAAAAAGAAGAAGATGATGAAGGGTCCAATTATCAATTTATTGACCTTAAGTTTAATGCATTATACTCTTGATTAATCAACATGCACAATTTCCTCTTCAAGATTACTTAAGGTATCAACTTTGAATCATAAAAGAGAGAAAGAAACATTTCTGTGTTTTTCTTGAAGAAATGCCATTCCATTATTTCTTCTCTCTCTTCAAAGTCGGCTTTTTGATAATAGCAAAGGATAATTCCCTCTTTAGTCCTTTAACCTTTTGCATGCTACACAATGACCTAGCAAATCTTTGCATGTTAAACTTTAACCTCTCCATTTAATTCCTTTCAAACATTAACCTATCCATTTATTCCTTCTCTCAAATTGACCTTTAAATAATCATTTCAATCCACATTTAACCCTTGAGTTTTCAAAACAATACATTTACCCCAACTTAACACCTTTTACTTCAATTGCACCCTTAATTAACATTAAACCATACTTTAAATTTTTATTTTCATGCAAAACATAATATCATGATAATTTACCCCCTCTTGACCCATACTTATACAAATTCCTCATTTAATTTCATTTTATTCAAATAAAAATCCCATTAAAATATGCAAATTAGATTAGGGTCATGTTAGGGGCCTTAGAATTCTCTCCCCTTTAAGAATTTCTTCCCCGAAATTCATACCTGCTTTGAATAAGTGCGGATGTTGTTCCTTCATAGCTGTTTCTGGCTCCTAAGTAACTTCTTGTAAATCGTGATGTTGCCAGAGCACTTTAACAAGTGGAATTTGCTTATTCCTGAGCTGTCTAACATTTCTAGCCAGAATTGTGATAGGCTCTTCATTATAAGTGAAATCCGGCTGTACTTGCACATTTTGAACTGGTATCACATGCGATTCATCTTATCGATATCTTCGAAACATAGAAACATGAAACACATCATGACGTTTGGTTAGTTCTATTGGGAGAACCAACCTGTATGCCACTGGCCCAACTCTTTGAAGAATCTCATATGGGCCGATAAACCTCGGGCTCAATTTACCCTTTTTCCCAAATCTCAATACTTTTCTCCAAGAGGACACTTTTAAAAACACTTTGTCACCTACTTGATATTCAATGTCTTTCCTTTTTAAATTAGCATACGACTTCTGTCTATCACTAGCTTCCTTCAATCTCTACTTGATAACTTGTACCCTTTCTTCTATATCTTTAACAATATCTGGACCAATGACTCTGCGCTTTGACAATTCAGTCCAGTAAACAGGAGTTTTACATTTTCGGCTATACAAGGCCTCATAAGATGCCATCTCGATGCTCCTTTGATAACTGTTATTGTAAGTGAACTCTATTAAAGCTAAATATCTATCCTAACTTCCTGCAAAATCCAAAACACAACCTCTCTTCATGTCTTCTAAGATTTGGATAACCCGTTCAGATTGACCATCCATCTGAGGGTGGAATGTTGTACTATAACGGAGCTGAGTTCCTAGTGTTTTTTGCAAACTCTGCTAGAATCTCGATGTGAATCTTGGATCTCGATCAGAGATTATTGACACTAGAATGCCATATAGTCTAACAATCTCATTTACATAAAGTTCTGCCAGTTTATCCATAGGGTAATCCATCCGAACTGGTATGAAACGAGCTGATTTAGTCAGCTTATCAACTATAACCCATACTGCATCATGCTTTTTCTGTGTAAGGGGCAATCCTATTACAAAGTCCATGGTGATATCCTCTTATTTCCACTGTGGAATTGGGATGGGATTCAATAAACCGGAGGGTAACTGGTGCTCTGCTTTCACCTGCTGACAAGTCAAACATTTAGAGACATATGCTACAACATCTTTCTTCATGCCAGGCCACCAATAACATTGTTTCAAATCCTGGTACCTCTTATTCCCACCAGGGTGCATAGTAAATACTATATTGTGAGCCTCATTCAATACTGTTCTTCTTAATTCTTTGTCATCAGGAACATATAATCTATTCTGGTAATACACACCCCTATCCTCTTTCACTGAATACTCAGATCAGGTCCCTTGATGTGAAGACTTTGAAATCTGTTGCAAACTTTCATCATGTTTCGAAGCATCGATCACTGCTTGCTTCAAACACGGTCTAACCTTCAACTGTGCTATTAAAGCACCATCATATGCAAGTTTCCATCTACAGTGATGTGCAATCATAGCAGCCATCATTTTACGACTTAAGGCATCAACTACAACATTAGCTTTGCCTGGATGGTAATCCACTATACAATCATAATCTTTAAATAGTTCTAACCATCTTCGCTGCCTCAAGTTAAGTTCCTATTGAGTGAGCAAATATTTAAGACTCTTGTGATCTGTATAGATTCTGCACTTTTTCCCATACAAATAATATTGCCAAATTTTTAAGGCAAACACTACTGCTGCTAACTCTAGGTCATGGGTTTGATAGTTTTGCTCATGCTACTTTAACTACCTAGATGCCTAGGCAATTACTTTACCATCTTGCATTAACACACACCCCAAGCAACCTTTGGAAGCATCACTATACATAGCATATTCCTTTCCTGTAAATGGTTATGTCAAAACTGGAGCCTCTGTCAAAAATTTCTTTAACAGATCAAAGCTTGCCTGACACCAGTCAGTCCACTCAAACTTTATGCCCTTTCTCAATAGCTTAGTGAGTGGTGCAGCTATAACTGAAAAGCCTTTCACAAAACAACGGTAATAACCTGCTAAGCCCAGAAAACTTCTTACTTTTGTCACATTTCGAGGTGGCTTCCAATTCACTATAGCCTCAATTTTTTTTAGATCCACTCTAATGCCTTTAAAAGATACCACATGACAAAGGAAAGAAACTTCCTTAAGCCAAAAATCACATTTGCTTAGCTTAGCATATAACTTGTTCTCCCTCAAAGTTTGTAAAATAATTCTCAAGTGTTCAGCATGTTCCGCTTCATTTCTCGAATATACCAAAATGTCATCTATGAATACAACAACAAATTGATCCAAGTAGGGTCTAAACACCTTATTCATAAGATCCATAAACATAGGCGGTGCATTTGTTAACCTAAATGGCATCACCAGAAACTCATAATGCCCATATTGGGTTCTAAAGGCTATTTTGGCAACATCCACATCCTTAACCCGAGGTTGATAATAACTCGTTCGTAAATCAATCTTGAAAAACACTCCAACACCTTTCAACTGATCAAATAAATCTTCAATTCTAGGTAAAGGGTACTTATTTTTCACTGTTACCCTATTTAACTATTTGTAATCTATACACAACCTCAAAGACCTATCTTTTTTCTTCACAAATAATACCGGTGCACCCCAAGGTGATGCACTAGGCCTAATGAAGCCTTTTTCAAGTAACTCATGTAGTTGAACCTTTAGTTCCTTCAATTCCAAAGAAGCCATCCTGTAGGGTGCCTTCGAAATAGGAGCTATACCAGGTAGAATTTCTATAGACAATTCAACATCCCTATCAGGTGAAAGACTAGGTAAGTCTTCAGGGAACACATCAAGAAATTCTTTCACCACTAGAATCTCTTGGAGATTCACAATCTCTTTTCTTGAATCAAGCACAAGTGATAAGAAAGCTTCACACCCTTTTCTCAGAAATCACTTAGTTTACATAGCTGTTATTACATTAGCTATGGGTTTAGATCGAATGCCCCGAACTAAAGTTTCTTTACCATCAGCACCAATAAGAGTTATAGTTTTAGCTTCACAATTAATCACTGCATGATGTCTAGACAGCCAATCCATACCTAGTACAATATCAAACTCCTGAAATGGCAGTTCAATAAGATCAGCAAGAAATTCTTTCCCTTGAATTACAATAGGACACTGTTTATGCACTCTATTAACAACAACACTGTGACCTAAAGGGTTGGTTACACATATATCATATTCCAGTTCATATATAGTAGACTCATTTCTACCCATATCCCTAGTGCAAATATAAGAATGAGTGGAATTGGGATCAATCAGTGCATGCATGTCAGAATCAAAGAGAGAGAAAATACCAGCTATAACTTATGAAGCACTCTAGTCCTCTCTAGCTTTCATTGTATAAGCCCGAGTAGGAACAACTGGAGTTGTGGGACTGTCAACTGATTCAGAAATGTTCCTAGACTGGGATCCCTGATGCCTCGATCGCCCATGTCCTCTTCCTCTGCCTCTACCTGAAGATGGTGCATTATAAGTTCCTCTACTGCCTTGCTATCCAACACCCTGATCCCTCTTCAAAGGATAATTTGCCATGAAGTGATTGGTACCACCACACTTGAAACATGCCCCAGTCAATTTCCTGTAACTATCCCAATGTTGCCTAGAACAATGGGGACACATTGGAGGTTGCCCCTCACTCTGTTTCCCTGAAGCTCCCTTTCCCAGCTTAGACACTACAAAAGATTCTTGTCTCCTGTCCCTTTTTGCATAACTATAGCCGGACTCAGCTGGCTGATTTCCTTGAGCTACTCTAGCTCTCTTTCCTATGAAAGATCCACTTTTGGACCCACTCCTTCTCTGTTCTTTCTCCCTTTTTGAAATTTCATTCTTTTCAATTCGCAAGGCTGCTGTAACCAGGTGAGCAAAGTTAACCACTTGCAAAGATGTAGATCCAATTAACTTTTCTCTGATACGATCATTTAACCCATCTTTAAACTATCTATATTTAAAAGCATCAGTTAATATCGCATCAGGAAGATATTTGCACAAGTGACTAAACTCTTTCTCATATTCAGCCATAGACAGAGCTCTCTGCTTCAAGTTGAGAAATTGCTTTAACTTCTCTTGCTTGTACGCCTCAGTAACATACTTTTTCTTGAATTCAGCTGTGAAAAATTCCCATGTAAGAGTATCTGGTAACTGGGGTTGCTTCAACACTAACTTCCACCAATCATAAGCAGCCCCTTGTAATAAAGACACAGCACAAGTGCCTTATGACCCATTGGAAAGTGGATTTCATCAAAAATTCTCTCTAGCTTTTTCAGCCAAAATTCAGCTTCTTCAGACTGTTCCAAATTAGTGCCTAAAAACTCTTCAGCACCATGCTTCCTAATTTCAAATATTGGAGCTTTAGGTGCATCATCCTTTGAAGAATTTGAGCCATATCCTGTGATATCTTTAACAATGCCTCTGTAGGGATGGCTGCTGGAACCTCATTTGGATTGGATGATGAAGATCCAGGATTGGAGGGATTGGTTCTAACCGGCCTGTTACTTTCAGTCGATTCCTTAAAAGCATCCCGAGAGCTCTCCATCTTCGATCTATAAGAAAATACGGACTTCTGCATCAGGCCAACAAAACACTATATCATACTATAGAATCCTAAGTTCATTTTTACCCAGAAAAGGCTAAACCTAGGCTTTGATACCACAAATTGTAGCACCGTCTAAGCAAAACCTTATTTAACTGATAATTTGATTACTATTAATCATGCATATGCAATATATTTGTTTAACTATCATTTTGCCCTTAATCATGTCATACGGTTCATATTCTTATGTATGTGCTACTAGTTTATTCCTGTATTGCATTTCATACTTAGTATCATGCATACTATACTATATGAATATTACTTATATATATCACATGCATGCATACTCTTCTTAGTTTTACTACTTGTGAGTTACAACATTTCTCATAAGTTATATACATCTTATAACATAACTGACCATAAAGCAAAACATATAATAATACAATTACAAATACATCCTACATTAAGATTAACAGTTGGTAGTTGGCCCTTCCTGATGCAGAGATCGTCCCTGAGCAAAAGTCTTGGTAACAATACCTACACGGATGAATAACTCGTGCTAAGCTATAAAGTTTAGTAGGGAATATCTATAGATGGATGACCACTCACAACGATCATCAAAATATACATACAGTGTGTATAATAAATAACATGTACAACATATCATGTCATTAACAACAAATACTTTAAAGCATAAAACATATTCTCATGTACCTAAACATTGTACCCAAAAAAAAAAGTGACAAGTATTCTCATTTTCATAATTCATATAGACAGCAATTTCCATGTAAACATATTCAAATGAAACATAATACCTGTGGGCAAACCAACAATGTAATCCACAATATCAATCTTTAGTCAAATAACTTTAACTGTTTAAATTTTTGATCAATACTATGAATAACGTTTAGCCTGCCTTAGCTTTATCAATGGACAATGGGAACTATGGATACACATCGGTATCAAGAAGAAGGATACCTAAAGATATCAGATCTATAGACCCAAACGAGGTCAAACTATACTATGGACCGGTCAAGCAGACCCAAACGGGGTCAAACTGTACTATAGACCGGTCAAGCAGACCTAAATGGGGTCACCTATCAACCCAAATGGGGTTGATCATGATCCAAACGGGATCATATATACTATGGACCTAATTGGGCCAAACTATGGTAGCTGCAATTTCCCTATAGGCGCCTATCTATCCACATCTAAAACTCTATCGCAGGCAGAACTATATTCGTGTTCAATTCACATATTAAGACTGTATTCATAGTATACTGTTTATACATATATAGAGTCTTGTAAAAATATATGTTCTCTGGTGCATAAATAGATATATGCACATTTCATAAGCCAAATTACACAATGAGCTCATCCATTTCATGTGACTATAAGTTTGCATCATGACATATAGGCATGACATATAATCATCATATCATATACTTGATCATGTTCTCATTAAGTGTCTCACATGTTCATAGTCATGCTACAACATCTTCTATCTCATAGGGCATTTACATGCTCATACATTCATGTATATAATCGTAAATGTACATACCTGTGGGTACATTCGCTCATAGTGGGCTTATTCCTATAAGCATGTTTACATGTATGTATATATATATATATATATATATATATATATATGCATTTATCATCATTTAGATCATATGCACTTTCATATCCTAGGATTACATATGTACACATCAATTAGGCACATTACCATCATGTACAAGTTTAATTACATGTATAGGTTAGGTATTTCATCATTAATCTTTATTCATATACATAACGAATGTACATGTCTTCATATAATTCTTTAATTGATAGTCATATTACATGCCCTATCCAATTCTATTTTACTATCATAAAAACAACTATTTGTCTCAATTTAATTAGTAGTCATAAAGTCAAGTGCATCAACAATCTGTATAGGGCAGCATACCGGACTTAACTTGTGAGCCACACTTGGAAAGGAAAAAGTCATTTTTAGTCAAGATGATCTTCTACAATTTTATCCCCCTATGTGTCTAGTTTCCAGAGCATCAAAATTCTTCTCCATATCTGACCTATAGCTTGAGTTATTTGAAAAGTACTACTGGCTATTTTAAAAACCAAATCGTGTGGACTGTCATTTAGAACAAATTATAATGTAAAATTTAGAAGGATTTAAACCAGCATTTCTTCATCAAAGTTAGTCTTTCATGTGTCTAATGTTTCCAAAATTTCATTTTGTAACATTTCAACATCTCTACAAAAAGATATGCCCATTTCTATAAATTCTATTTTTGTGTGCAGTCTAGGGAACTAGTTCGGATTCAATCCTAAATTCCATATACTTAAAGGCATATTCAAGTCTAGGTTACTTTACATGAAATATAGGTAGAAAAGTCTATTATCCAATGCAAAAATAATGATTCAATTTGCTATTCTATAATTCAACTTATGAGCAAAATATTCCAGATAGGTCATTTAGTCATGACGATATGTTCGACTCGTGAAGAGGTCCACGAGTGAAGCTTATTAGGAGAAAACTCACATCTCGTGTAGAGTTTCACGAGTGGAGAAGAAAAACTATACTTCATGACTCGTGAAGAGCTTCACAAGTTGGACTAATGTTCACGACTCGTGAAGAGCTTCACGAGTGACCCAACTTTGGAAGAAGATGCAAGACTCGTGAAGAGCTTCACGAGTCGAACAAAAGTTCACGACTCTGTAAGGACAGTCTTCTTTAACCTCACATCGATAAAATTCAGCAAAACGTAACTTTGAAATTCTGTAAATCCTACCCAGTTCCAACAATCAATTTCATATGCAATATGAATAGCCTAAATTCCCATACCTTGGCTGACAAACCCAAAATCTTCAATCGCTAGCAATACCCTTTCCTTTGCTCTTCCTTACTTCCTCTTCTCCTTCACAAAATGAACGACATACAAGTTTCCAGCATTGTTAACATTCTTTTCAGTTAAAATGAAGAGAAGAAGAAGAAGATGATGAAGGGTCCAATTAACAATTTAATTACCTTAAGTTTAATGCATTATACTTTTGATTAATCAATATGCATAATTTCCTCTTCAGATTACTTAAGGTATCAACTTTGAATCATAAAAGAGAGAAAAAAACATTTCTGTGTTTTTCTTGAAGAAATGCCATTCCATTCTTTCTTCTTTCTCTTTAAAGTCGGCTTTTTATAATAGCAAAAGATAATTCCCTCTTTAGTCCTTTAACCTTTTGCATGCTACACAATAACCTAGCAAATCTTTGCATGTTAAACTTTAACCTCTCCATTTAATTCCTTTCAAACATTAACCTATCCATTTATTCCTTCTCTCAAATTGACCTTTAAACAATCATTTCTATCCACATTTAACCGTTAAGTTTCCAAAATAATACATTTACCCCAACTTAACACCTTTTACTTCAATTGGACCTTTAATTAACATTAAACCATGCTTTAAAATTTATTTTCATGCAAAACATAATATCATGATAATTTACCCCCTCTTGACCCATACTTATACAAATTCCTCATTTAATTTAATCTTAATCAAATAAAAATCCCATTCAAATATGAAAATTAAATTAGGGTCATGTTAGGGGCCTTACACGTTAGGCCGAATTATTCCAAAGCCTTTTGGAGAATAACTAAGCTAGCCACACTAAACCATACTTCAGGGACAAGTTAAAGGTTCTAAGGGTTGTTATTCAATAAAGTCTCACACTGGGGAAAGTTGAGATAATTTACTTATGAAATTCCCATCCCTCGATCACATAAGTACACGTGATATGAAATATATGCTATGATGTTCTTTCCTCCCCTTATAGGTGTACATGTCGTACAAAATGTATTTCAACACCATATAGAAGCATAAGATTGCAACACCCCAAATCATCCAACTTTAGTCCTCCTACTTTAGGACTACTTATAGCTTTTAGGATATAATATGTTAGTTATATTTAAAATATCATAGGATCACACTTAATCCAGTTTTGAACTCAATTCAAAGCATACGAACTTATGTATATCTTTATTTTGTACCTTAACAAAACTAATCATGTATTTTTTGCAACATGACACTTTTACTTTGAATAGGCTCTCGAGTTCACCATATGTTTAAAAATCACCTCATCTTAGTCTTTGTCAACTCATTATCAAAACTATGGTAAACACCCATGTGATTGGGCTACTTCTCTATCCAATATGCTCAATCATATAATAAATAACAGTAAATGTTCACATATACACATTCAAACTCATTTATTGCCAAATAATGAACTTTATTATTATTCATAAATAATAATTTTAAGGGATTACACAATGAAATAATACAAATCAAATCCAATGCAAAACCTGAGATCTAATTTATCTCTCAAACACATCTCTCTATACAAGTTTAGTTAGTGGATCGACTATCATATCTTGTATGGAAATATATTATAAGTTCACATCTCCTCGTGTAACTATATCTTTCGTGTAATGATACCTAATGTTGATATACATAGTCCTACTATGAAATTTTGGATTTTTGATATAAGCTATTGATGATTGACTGTCACTATAAATGGTCACTGGTTCCTCCAAAGCAGTTACTCTTAAATGGTCTATAAAGCTTTTTAGCCAAACTGCTTCTTGTACTAAAGCAATAAACTCAGCTTCTATTATTGACAGTGCTATACATATTTGTTTCTTACAACTCTATCAGATGGCACACTTGCCAAGTAAGAAAATGAATCCTGAAATGGATTTTCTTTCATCAATATCTCCTTTGCAGTTAGCATCTATCTATCCTCTCAATCCTGGATCTTTGCCTTAATAACAAAGAGAATAGTTTGAAGTACCTTTTGAGCTATCTAAGTATTCTTTTCACTACCTTCCAATATGCTTTGCCTCGGTTGGATTGATATCTACTTACTATTCTCACTGCATAACATATATTAGGTCTTGTACATAATATTGCATACATTAGAATGCCCAACAGTGACGTACAAAAGGTTCCTCATGCGTTCCATTTCTTCTGGTATCTCTGGACACATACTTTTGTTAAGAAATTGATTCTTAGCAATGGGGTTAACAGTAGGTTTGCAATTTTGCAAAATAAACCATTAAAAACTTTGTTGATATATGTTTCTTGCAAGAGAGATAACAATCTTCTCAGATGATCTCTTGAAATCTTAATTCCAAGAATGTAGTATATATGACCCATATTTTTTATTTCAAAGTTGGAGGATAACAGACCTTTGATTTCATTTACATACTCTATGTCATTTCCTGCTATTAGTATGTCATCTACATACAAAGTCAAAATGACAATTTTTTTTAGAGCTTTTGTGATAAACAAAATGATCTTCATCAATCATATTGAACCCATTCAACATGGTTGTCTCATGAAATCTAAAATACCATTGTCTTGAAGATTGTTTAAGGCCATAAATTGTTCTTTTCAATTGGCAAACCATATGTTTGCTGCCTTTTACAATGAAACCTAAAGGTTATTCCATGTAGATTTCTTCATCTAATCCTCAATTGAGGAAAGAAATCTTTACATCCATTTGATGTAGCTTTAAGTCTAAACTAGCCATTAAGCCCAGAATTAACCTTATAGACATAAATCTTATAAAAGGTGAGAAAATCTCCTCATAGTCAATCCCTTCCTATTGTGTAAACTCCTTAGCGACTAGCCAGACTTTATATCTTTTGATGCTTCCATCAGCTTTTCATTTTACCTTGAGAATCCACTTATTCCTAATTGGTTTTTGTCCTTTGGGTAGATCAACCAGTTCCTAAACACAGTTCAATCTCATAGATGCCATTTCTTCTTTCATTGCCTTAATCCATTATCTTTAGCCGGGCTTGAAAGAGCTCCTTGAATATTTTTAAGATCTTCTTCATTTTATAGGGTAACTAAAAAGGGTTTTGTTCTAGCTTTCGATCTCAAATCATCAGTATGGAACATTTTTCCTTTAGATTTTTGTAATTTCGATTCTTGATAAAAATATATCGTATATTCATCATACTTTGAAATGCTCCCACTGGGATTAAGATCCATGCTCCCATTAGAGCCAAGAATACTCCTACTCGAGTAAGGATCCCGAACATCCGAATTATTGGGAAGAGGCTCTTAACCTTTTCTTTAAATTCCCTTTCACTAGGATGGAGTGATCTTGATGGTTCCTCTTTTTGAGTTTCATAGAAAGTGAAGTCTTGGCTCAATTTACCTAACTTTAGAAATCCATTTTCTAGGAAAATGATGTCTCATCATTCAAATTCTATCACTGTGCCATTTTCTTGCTCACCTATGAATTCATATCCTTTTGATACTTCAAAATATCTCACAAAGATGATTTTTTATCTCTTGGTCCCAATTCACCAAATTTCCTTGAGGTATCATGGACATAGGTATTAAAAACCCAAGGTTGTAAATGGATTAGGTTAGGTTGTTGACCAATCCATAACTCATAAGGAGTGGATGTGATAGACTTAGAGGGTACGTAAATTAGAACACATGTGTCTATTAATATAACATCCCCTAAATAGAAAATTGGCAAATTTACCTCAGCCACTATAGATTTTACTATGTTTGGGAGAGTTTTATTTCTTTTTTCTGCAACACCATTTTGTTGTGGAGTTCTAGGAAGACAACCGATGCTTAATTCCTTTTTTATCACATAAAACTTTAAATTCAATAAAAAGATATTCTCGAACTTTGTCAGTTCATAAAGCTTTGATCATTCTATCTAACTAATTTTCCACTGAGTTCATATAACTTTTGGAGCAACTCAACGCTTCTGATTTATGAGAAATCAAGTGTACATGACCATATCTCATTTAGTCATCTATAAATGTGATGAAATAGCAGGCCCCATACCTTGCCCTCATATTCATTGGACCACAAACATCAAAATGGATTAATTGTACTGGAAATTCGGCCCTAGTTCCTTTTTCGAATGGTTTCCTAACTAGTTTTCTTTTTACGCAATGTTCACAAGTAGGTAAATCAATTTTATTAAAGTTACCTAATAAACCTACTTTGGTTAATTGACTCATTCGATCTTACCCAATGTGATTTAACCTAGCATGCCATAATTTCACATTATTCTCATAACTATGTAAAAGCAAAAGAAGAAATTTATGAAAACTAGTATTATTGAAATAATCAAGATTAATATCAATAATAATGAAATTGTTAAAAAAAATCAAAAATTTTCCATCTCTCTCAGATGTTTCACATGCTGTGATCAAACTTTTTTTGATAAGTATCAAACTGGATCGTTAATGATCGAAGCTTAGTCAGTGACACACCTCCAAAATTTTCTTGCAAAGCAATCTATAGATCATTTTCATTTTGATACTTACAAAATTGTTTAGTGATATCATCATTTATTACACTGAGTAAGATTATACGTGTAGTGTAATTCTTCTTTTTCCATACCATATAGGTATCTCGATCCTGCCTATGCTAGGTAATGGTGTCATCCTTAGGTTTAGCCATAACTTAACATAAGGTTCTAGTGCCTCTTGCTCCTTAAGTACATATTGGATTTTCATAGTCCAAATCTCATAATTATCACCATTCAGTTTCATATCTTTGTTCAATCGGCAACATTAGATTTGGAAGCAGTGGCCATTTTTGGAACATTTGATCTCTAATGAAATAAAATTGCATATTATTAAAGGAGAATTAAGCAATCTATGTTATTTACTATGCATCTAAAAACTAACCTAATAAAGATATATGTTATGCCTAAATTCGTAAAGTCTACTAATTGTATCCAATTACCCTCTAAGTCCTAATGTCTAACTTTATAAGTTAAAGTTTCATGCATAGTAAATTTTAATTGTTAAGTTTATAAACGTAATTAAAGGATATTATAGTCTAGATAATCTATGTTTCAACTCAATTATCATGCAATGATTTCACTCATAAAATATTGCAAACAAATTAGCAATTAACAATTAAACAAACACATTTATAATAAAAGTTAAATGCCATTATAATATAAAAAATATAAATAAACTCATTTATTTAATCAAACATAAACATCCAACAATCTCAAAAAGAAACAAATTAAAATAAGACACGTTTATCTTAAAAATTATAATAGGAAACATAAATCCTATCTCAAAATATCTGCTAACCAATAAATGTGGCACTTGTGTCAACTACTTAGGGAGACTAGTACATATTAGAACTAGCCTAGTCACTAGAAATGAATCTTTGACCATCTTAGATAGCAAATAAGGAATGTTATGACCTTAATCATATAGCTATGGACGATACACAATACGTCCACTCTTAGCACCATCACAAATTTTGTGTTGCTCCTAAGCACTCCTCTATTGGATGCTTTGAGGAAAAAATGGATAATTAATCTTTTATAATTTTCATTTTCTACAGTCTATGCATCTACCATCAAGTTCCACAAATCTGAATGGTGGCCAAAAGTGTTTATCATCACCTTAATTAAGGTCCTATCATTATTTCCTCTATTTAAATGATAACCTAAATACACTCTTGAATTTATTCATGCATGTATATTATATGATGCACTTTTGCATTTATATCATCGGCTTAAGCCTTTTTGTTCATCCTTATATTGTGAACCTTTTACACTTTTGTATTAGCTTTAGCAATGCCCTAAGGAGTCCATAAACGATCGAAAGTTCTTATCATCACCATTTCTATTACACATAATAGAAAATAAACAATAAGTACACTTATGTACAAACATATATTATTGAAACTTATTTCAATAAAAAAATAAGGAAAAATCCATAGAATATAATTTACAATCAAATATGAAAATTTAAGAAGGACAAATAAAAAATAATATTCATCAACTTTTAATAATAATTTTATTTGGAAAAAATCCAAAATTTATTTTTGGTCCTAAAAAAATTTTTAAAAAAGACCAAAAAATTAGAAAAACTGAGAAAATCAAAATAAAAAATGAGTTGATTTGGTGGTCAGAAAAGGGGTCACTTGCTTTCACGCACTGGTAAAGGTAGGCCTCATGCGCCCCACCACGACAAGTATAACACGCATTAGCTGAGGTAAGTTGCCATGTGGTGTGACCTTATTGGGCAACATATCATGACATCAGAGCCCTATCTGACATAGGGCAGCCATCATTAGTCCACATGGTATCTAGATGGACTGATAGTTGCCATATGGCATGACCATAGTATGCCATATAGCAATCAACCATTGGTCTATATGGCAACTTGGTGGACCTACATGTGCCATATGGTATAACCACATTTAGCCATGTGACAGACATGTATCGAACGTGTCAACTATGACATGTAAGCATAACATATGGCAGAACTAAAATGTGCCATATGTCAGCCCCCAAATGGTCACATTTCATGACTTTTGACATATGGTGACACATGGCACCACCAAGTGGTCCACATGTCATCACTTTATTAGCCCACATGTTATAATGACAAATCATTCTGACATATAGTGACACCATAGTGGCCCACATGTTGTGCCTTTATTGGGCCATATGTCAAAGTGACTTATGACTCTGATAGAGGTTTGCGAGTGAGGGATACGTGCCCTCTAGCATGCACCCTGCATAGGTGGCATGTGCACTCTACACACTGCTTTAAAGATGGATTTTGATGATCGAACTTTCTCTGGTGGGGGATTTTTAGGGTCCAGGAGCATGATAGTGAGGCCAAAATTCAAAAATATCAATTTTAAACTTATGGTTATGGACTTTTCACATAATTTTTTGTGTACATATAGACATAAAAAATATTTTCCAAAAATAGCTTGAAAAACACAAAAAAATTAAAATTGGGTATTCATGCTACTTATTTAGATCTACCAATTTTATAAAAATTTTAGATCTAAAATTATAACATGCCAAAATGCAAAAAATTGAGGCTCTGATACCAATGATAACATTTATACACCTAAAATAGTAAAAATCTAATAAACAAGGGTAAAACAAGTTTACCTCTTAATGCGCAGATTCCTTTGACACGAGCGAAAGCAAAGGATATTTCTTTTCACGTTACTAGCATAGGCTTTCAACTACAAGCACATACACTAAGAAGAAAACAACAAACCCATAGTCTAAATGCCCCTTGGAGTAAAGTGAGTAATATGAATAGAGAAATTATTTTTTGTGTAGAGAGTGTAGCATCACTTAGATTTTCTAAGTCCCTATTTAAAGAGTTAAAATCCTAGTTTAATTCTTATTCCTATTTTAATTAGGAACTAGTTATCCTAAACTAAATAGGATAATTATTAGTAGAGTTATGGACACATCCAAACTCTATCAGAAATAATAAATGCATAAAATAACATAGATTAGAATAAATTAAAGGAAAGATCAATAACAAGAATATTAGCAACAACATAACAATTAAAATAAATAAAGTTAATCAAGTACATGAATATATGAATAAAATAAATAAATCAATCAATCACAAATGTTAATTAATAAGGTTAAATAAATAAATGCAATTATAAAAACAAAATTAATAAAAATATATTAAAATAATATTAATGAATTAAATAATATTACGTAAAAATATAATATTAATATTAATAATAAATTTAAAATAATATAAACAATATTATAATTACAATAACGAATAACAATATAAAAATATATAGTATTAATAAAATAAACAATATTTAAAATGTATTATTAAGAGAAAAAAGAATTTGTCAAATAGGCTGGATCAATCAATTAAAAAGATACAACATATATAAGTTATATATTAATATTTAAATAACAAACAAATAAATTATAATAATAAGCTAAAATATAAGCTAATACCATATATATATATATATATATATATATATATATATATATGATTAATTAAAGGTATAAAAGCATGGGATGTAGACAAATAAAGTAAAAGAGAATTAAAATAATCAATAGTTAAAAATTAAAATGTTAACTTTAGGCTAAGGAATAGTGCCAAAATAATAGTAAAATAAAGGAAAGAAAGAAAAGTGAGAAGAAAAGGATGACACAAGCCGTGACGGAGCGCAAGTGATGCATAAAGGACAAACCAAGGTAGGGGTAAGTCACGCCCAAGTCAACATAGTCCCAGGCTGAGTTAGGGGCCAAAGGTATGACTCGATCGGACTGAAGGCCGTATCTTAGCCAATAAATGCACTCGAGCTCTTACAAAATGCAAAAGCCATGGAAATAAAATAAAAACAATTTTAGCTATTTTAATGCATAAAAAGATGAAAACAAACTCATCAAAACACATGAAAGACTTGATTTTTATGAAGAAAGCAAAGATTAAAGTAAGAAATATGAAAATCAAGATTTTGAAACCAATATGGAAGATGATGAATAGTAAATTATAATTTACCTATTTTCTAAATTTTAATATGATTTTAATGAGTTAACGTGAATTAATGAATGAAATAAGCATAAAATTCAATTATTTACAATTTAACAAGCTCAAATCTAAGAAATCAAATAAATGAATAAATCAAAGAAAATAAGGAATACAATGAATATTTATTGTAATTTAAATTTGACACTGGATTTATGTTATTTTGGAGCTCAAGAATATTACCTTTAAGTTGGTTCCATTAAAGACCAAGGAAACCCAATGCTTTTGCCTTGCTTCACTTATTTTTTACTCTCTGTTCTTGGTTTTTCCAAAATAGAGTGTGTGTTCGTGTTTTTCAGAGAAAGAAATGAAGAATGTTAGAGATAGAGAAAGACAAAAAAGCCCCCTTTTTATCGAAAACTAAGGATTAAAAACCTTCCCAAAAAAACCTTAATGAGCAATTAATTCTCGAATAACTTAAATAATATTTTTTCCATCCGTTTTCCCCTATTTTTGCTCATTCACATTAAAATGGTTTATAGGGGGTAAGTCATAGCCTTGACCCGTGAGTGAAGGGAGTGACTCATGCCCTTGACTTTAACTTTTTTTTCTAAAACCTATTTTAAGCTCACTAATAGAGGGAAAAGAGGAAAAAACTCCAGATGAAATTTTTAAACATTTAAAACCTCAAAGAGCCTAAAAAAGTATTTTTGAAAACATAAACTCTAGGAGAAGCCTAGCACTTCCGTTCCTTATCTATTTATGAGAAATGCTTTCCTTACTGGGTAACCCTGATCAAAAGTTGCCTCAGAACCCAATGTCTACACATAGTAGTATATTATTTAATATAGGCCATATGACTATGGTCCCATCAAACATAAGTCATATCAGGCATTTTGAACTTAAATTTAAGATCCTTTTTGGATTTTGAGGGCATATCCTTAGGATCCAATCCCTTTCCTATCAAAATCACTTTAACCATAACCTTCAATTTCTCCTCAAGCTTCTTCATAGTAAGGTCATCCAAATTTGGAATGGAAGTCATCATACTAGTTTTTTCTTGTTTAGAAGGCTTATCAACTTCCAAGTCATCCTTATGAATGTCATGTTTGAAGGCCTTAAAACTTTTTATGTGTGCTTAAGGAATTCATATTCTTTGTACATTTGCATTCATGGTGTGTTTAAAGGAGTTTTTCTACATTTGAATTTTTATACATTTGAAGAATTGGATTTTTTGTACATTTGTTGAGGAATTTAAGTTTTTATGCATTTCAATTTCAATATATTTGTGGAAGTTGAAGTTTTTGCATATTTAAGTTTTGTACATTTATTATGTGGTATGTTCAAGTGTACATTTGAGGATAAAGAGTCTTACCTAGTTGCCCCTAGCATGGGTGTCCATTGACATTCTAGCTCCATGAAGGGTCTCCTTTTTATAGGCTTGCTTGAACTCCACTCTCTGTGGATTTTATCTTGGGGCAAGATGGTCCTCCTTTTACAATTTCCTCCATAATGGTGTTTGTAGATGACCTCACTTTTTAAGATCTACCCATTGTATGATTTCTCTCATAGGAATTTGCTTTTTTCTAATTGACCACTGTCCGCAGTTATCTTGTGATAAAATTTGGCACATGGAGCCCATTTTTATTTTTCCTTACAATAAATGAATTAGTTGAGTTTGTGTAGAAAATTATATATGTGCAACATATGTGTAAAATTCATATGTGTATGCATAACCATATGCGTGAGCATATGTGACGAGTGTTACAAGTGGTGCACGTAAAGAATTGTTTTTCAAGAAGTGCCCAAAATTTAAAGTAATTACAACTTATCAAATGCTTTGAACTTGAATCTTATTCATTCTTGAATAAGTTGAATAGACCACATTCTTTACTACTTTAATCTCAAGAAAAGAAATTAAGGAGTCATTCTCAATAAGGGAATAAAAGAGTAAACATGTTAATACCGAGGTCTATTAAACTAGTAAGTAAGCATAATTTATACCAAACAATGTGTGTGTTGAAGTCCTAAACAAAATTTTATCTTTTGAAATCAAACTCCAGATACAAAGTTAGGGATGAGATTTCACTTGAATGCACAAATGCATTAATGGCTTCTTGTTTGAAGCTTAAGAAGAATTATATGCCTCTTCTTACATACCAAATCTTACTAAAAGGTTATCTTCACTAGGTTGGATGAGACTGAATCCAAAATCAGGAGGTCTTGCATAGGTTGTAATGTTAGGCTTGGGTAAATAGCTAAAAAAGAAGGGTCAAGTTGCTAGAGGAAAATGACCATTATGCCTCACAATCAGCAAAAGGACTATTCTCTACCCATTTTCCTACTATTAAAGCATTCTCACATTTAAACTTGATAATTCTCAATTCAATAGAGATTGTTTGAAGGATGATAGCTCAAGGTCTCTCTTTTCCATTAATTATTGTCTCCATTGTGGTGTTGACTTCGATGTTTTTTTTAATTTCCTTCATCTCTTTTTTAATCCTTCATTTTTTCACCCTTTTCTTTTGTAATTTCTAATTTATAGGTTTATTTCATCAAATAAACTCAATGCTTTATGAATGAAGTTTATCCTAAGGAATGGAAGAAATTAATCTCCCTTATTCTTGAAATATGAAATTAGCTTTTCCATAGCGATCATCTTCCTAAAGGGATGCCAAAATCATTTTGAGTTAAGAGTTGGTTTAATGTGTGTAACAATGAAATGAGTATGCATTTAGCATGTTTAGAATAAAAGCCTCAATGGGCTAGCAAGTGGTAGTGAAATCAGGGTAGGAAGATTCATTTAAAGGGCTATACAAAGAAGGGCTGCCTGAATCATTTTTTGGATTCTATCTCATCCTAGGTGTGCTTTAACCCGGTAATCAAAATGATTCTAGTGCTCTTATTGAGTTCACACAATCCCTTTCAATTGCAAATAGTTTTTTTTACTTATTTTTAAAACTGGTCCAAGATGTTTAAAACTTAAAAGTTGCATGGTATAACCAAGGCTTTTATCCAATTTAGTAGATAGAGATAAATTATGAA
>JBBPFJ010000192.1:121200-167454 GCA_037975025.1 Excoecaria agallocha
CATTCATCACACCAAACTAGCAAATAAATATACATAACATTCATGGATAAAACAAAGTCCAATTTTATTTAATTTAGCCAAGCCCATTAATGGAAATTGTGCACTTGAACCTTTAAGAGATGACCCCATGATGGGCCTGGGCCGAAGCCCAATGGACTAAATCCTCTTATTGAATAAGTTCTCTTAAAAGCCCAAAACACAAACTAGTTAGATTTGTGCCATAAATCAACTCTAGTATAATTTCCAATTTTGCCATTTTTAATTTTATGTCATACAGCCCATAAACAATAAAAATACATATAATATGTGCTAACATGAATTAAAAATAAAATCATGAAGAACACATATAATAACACACGGCATTCATGCAAAAACAAACAAACAACAAAACTAGTTGTTTAATGCTTATGTAATGCCATGAAATGCACAAACATTTAAATCAATTTTATGAGTCATTTAATATTCTAAATAAGTCCATAAATATTGATTTAATATTCTGTACCATTTTAATCTAAATGTGTTTTTACCATTTTAATCAAAACAAAGCAAACAATGTCGATTAAACATGTAACAAACACAAACTAGTCATTGTTTTAAGTGATTTTAAAATTAATCAATTAAATTGTCATGGACCAGAATTAAAACAAAATTTAAAATATGTCCAGACCTGATAATTAATCTTTAAATATCACTTACAAACATACCAAAAACGTTTTTACATTTAATTTTGAAAACTAGTTGTTAAACTAGCAATTTACATGCCAACTAGCACCTAGTTTCATAATTAACATGTACCATCAGGTATAAATAATTAAATCCGACCATTACCAGCCCTAATAACATCTTAGGACAGTATATTAACATGTCATATTAATTATAATACCTATCTAATCAATTAAAATCGTTTTTACACCAAAACAATGCAAAAAACTCAAAACAGAAAATTTCAGATTTGCATGTTTTCAAAATAACGATTTTTAATTAATTTTTTCATGCATCTAAAGCACTAAAATAAGCATGTCTAGGCTCTGATACCACTGATGGAATATGACATGGTATGATAATCATGATAGCACAGCGGAAAAACAAAAATTTTATCATACATACCATACATATCCAAAGATAGAATCGAAACATGCAATTTTAGGGTTATCGAACTTACAACTTTTGATGCCTTTTAAAACTTTTATTCCGATGATGACCAGCAACTAAGATGGCTTTGTCCGCCTTAGATCTCGATCACCAATGCCAAGGAATAGCCTTTTGCGCCACTCCCTCTATTCTCACACACACAATTACACCGTCGGCTTAAAACGAGATTGCTATATCTCTTTTTCAGTATTGTGTAAGGGTTATAGTTTGAAGCTACAAAACTTGATTTTGTACTTCTTTAGATTGCTATTACTGCTCAATAATACAAGAGAATGAGGAACAATCCTTTCTCCTTGTGAAAAATTGAACAAAAGAATTAAGAGAGAGAGAGTCACTATTCACGAGTTACTATTCACGAGTTACTATTCATGCCACAAAAAAATTAGGTTTAGGGTTTTATTTCTTTTAATATATATGCTTATCCTTTGGCAAGTCTTTGATCTGAATTCAACCATCCTAAGATGATTAATTCAAACTCTATCACTTCCTAAAGATAAGTAATATATTTTGAATTAAACTCCTTTAAATTTAAATTCAAATTTGAAATAAATCATAAGACATTTAAATAAATGAAATCACTTAATTTAAATAAATGCCATATGCCGAAATTCCATGAATTATCTCTTGGAATTTCGGCTACTTCATTAAGTAAATAAGTGATTTAATTTAATTTAAATTCCTTTAGGCTTTAATACTCAATTAACTTAATTAATGTAACATAATTAATTAATTGAAATTAAACCTTGTGGGCTGAATTTTTCTCTCTCATGGACCAAAGCCCAATAGCAATTTTATAACCCATTACATACACTAATTTGACTTTAATTAAAAGCCCAAATTAATGTCCAATACTTAATTTAAATATTTTAAGCCCAATACTTTGTGTGCGATCTTATAGGTCCATTTAATGTTGGCAATGAATTAATAAATTAATTCAAAGGCTATATATATTCTCTAGCAAGATATTATAGCATTCCAAATTAAATGAAAATGCATATGGCATTTAGTGACCTAATGCAATTTTGCATAGTCCCTTACCCATAAATATCAGAATTAATATAAGGCATGGAACTAGTCATCCTTATATATATTAATTCCTTTCTTGATATTCCAGTGACACTGAACTCTCAAATAAATAATGATTACTCATTATTTCATCTCGGTATGGCCATACACTTCTCAGTTCACTGATCAAGTGGCCGGTGATATTTTTCTCTCTTATCGAGAGGGGTAATCCCTTCACTTCACTCATGCTCTCTAACATGAATCAGTGCATAACCAATCATACTCGTACTTGTCACTCTGTTACGAGCACGTTAGGTGTATGTCAAAGTACACAGTAATTCATAAAGAGTTTCATAGAGATTTCAGGTCTAAGAACTCTGATACAAAACTTGCATATGAGAAACACTTATGACTTGTACCATGTAGTATTCTCATGAGCGGATCGAATCCAGATACCATGTTCTTTAACATGTATCTATGATCTCTGATTGACACTCTTGTCCTAATGATCCGTAAGACAGAACTCATAAGATCAGAGAGAGCATACTAGTCTTAATTCATTTGTTATTCCCATAACAATGACTGACTAGGGATATTTAGAATGATGTCTCATTTGTTTCAAGGTCTTACAATCCATGTGCCTCACACATGATAACTTAAACCGAAACGACATTCTTGGATAGTTTTATCAATTGATATGCACAGGAATACAAAGGATAAAATAAATGCCTCATTTTATTAATTTCAAGTGTTTCGTTACAATGTATTGGGGCTAGGGCTTACACTAACAAAAAGAAACAGGGAGTTCATAATATTGATGAAGTAGCTATGTTGAAAGCTCAATTAGAATTAATGGAAAATAAATATTCAAAAGAAATAAATGAGCTTAAAGCTAAAAATGTCTCTATGTTATCTAATGGAGTTGATTCTTATGCAGGAATTTTGGGATCTATGAAAATGAAGAATGCTGAAAGTATAGTAGAAGAAGTCAATGCCTTGAATCCATATAGCAATACTTATAATGCAGGATGGAGAAGCCATCCAAATTTTTTATGGAGGGAAGGTAATCAAGGTTCTTCTTCTAACCCCAATCCTATGATGGAATATGACATGGTATGATAATCATGATAGCACAGCGGAAAAACAAAAATTTTTATCATACATACCATACATATCCAAAACTAGGAACGAAAACATGCAATTTTAGGTTGTAGAACTTACAAGTTAAGATGCCTTTTAGATATTGATTTCGGTGATGGCCAGCAACTAAGATGACTTTGTCCGCCTTAGATCTCGATCACCAATGCCAAGGAATAGCCTTTTACGCCACTCCCTCTATTCTCACACACACACTTGCACCGACGGCTTAAAATCGAGATTGCTAGCTCTCTTTTTCGGTATTGTGTAATGGTTATAGTTTGAAGCTACAAAATTTGATTTTGTACTTCTTTTAGGTTGCTATTACTACCCAAGAACACAAGAGAATGAGGAACTATCCTTTCTCCTTGTGAAAAATTGGGCCAAAAGAATTGAGAGAGAGAGAGAGAGAGAGTTTACGCCAAAGCAAGTAAATTAAGGTTTCACGCCAACTTCACTTAGTTCTTTAGGGTTTTATTTCTTTTTAATATATATGCTTATCCTTTGGCAAGTCTTTGATCCGAATTCAACCATCCTAAGATAATTAATTCAAACTCTATCACTTCCTAAAGATAAGTAATATATTTTGAATTAAACTCCTTTGAATTTAAATTCAAATTTGAAATAAAACATAAGACATTTAAATAAATGAAATCACTTAATTTAAATATATAGCATGTGCCGAAATTCCTTGATTTCCCTCTTGGAATTTCGGCCACATCATTAAATATATAAGTGATTTAATTTAATTTAAATTCCTTTAGGCTTTAATATTCAATTAACTTAATTAATGTAACATAATTAATTAATTGAAATTAAACCTTGTGGGCTGAATTTCTCTCTCTCATGGACCAAGGCCCAATAGCAATTTTATAACCCATTACATACATTAATTTGACTTTAATTAAAAGCCCAAATTAATGCCCAATACTTAATTTAAGTATTTTAAGCCCAATGTTTTGTGTGCGATCCTATAGGTCCATTTAATGTTGGCAATGAATTAATAAATTAATTCAAAGGCTGTATATATTCTCTAGCAAGATATTATAGCATTCCAAATTAAATGAAAATGCATATGGCATTTAGTGACCTAATGCAATTTTGCATAGTCCCTTACCTATAAATATCAGAATTAATATAAGGCATGGAACTAGTCATCCTTATATATATTAATTCCTTTCTTGATATTCCAGTGATACTGAACTCTCAGATAAATAATGATTACTCATTATTTCATCTCGGTATGGCCATACACTTCTCAGTTCACTGATCAAGTGGCCGATGATATTTTCTCTCTTATTGAGAGGGGTAATCCCTTCACTTCTCTCATGCTCTCTAACATGAATCAATGCATACCCAATCATACCCATACTTGTCACTCTGTTACTAGCACGTTAGGTGTATGTCAAAGTACACAGTAATTCATAAAGAGTTTCATAGAGATTTCAGGTCTAAGAACTCCGATACAAAACTTGCATATGAGAAACACTTATGACTTATACCATGTAGTGTTCTCATGAGCGAATCGAATCCAGATACCATGTTCTTTAACATGTATCTATGATCTCTGATTGACACTCTTGTCCTAATGATCCATAAGACAGAACTCATAATATCAGAGAGAGCATACTAGTCTTAATTCATTTGTTATTCCCATAACAATGAGTGACTAGGGATATTTAGAATGAAGTCCCATTTGTTTCAAGGTCTTACAATCCATGTGCCTCACACATGATAACTTAAACCGAAATGGCATTCTTGGATAGTTTTTATCAATTGACATGCACAGGAATGCAAAAGATAAAACAAATGCCTCATTTTATTAGCTAAGTGTTTTATTACAATGTATTGGGGCTAGGGCTTACACTAACAATCTCCTACTAGCACTAGTCCCAATTGGGCATAGCCCTAAGACCGAACGCTCTCAAATGAGCCTCGTGCAGATTTGGACGTAACTGTTTCATCAAAGGATCTGCTACATTGTCTTCACTTGCTATCTTGCTAACCTTGACGACCCCACGATCAATGATTTCTCTGATCAGGTGGTACCTCCTGAGTATGTGTTTGGATTTCTGGTGTGACCGGGGCTCCTTGGCCTGTGCGATGGCCCCGTTATTGTCACAGAAAATTTCTAATGGATCTAGGATGCTTGGGACCACTCCTAATCCATTAATGAAATTTTTAATCCAAACAGCCTCTTTTGCAGCCTCACTTGCTGCAATATACTCAGATTCTGTAGTTGAGTCGGCAACGATTTCTTGCTTTGAGCTTTTCTAGCTGACAGCACCACCGTTCAAAACAAAAACAAACCCAGATTGCGATCTAGAATCCTGAGTGCTGGTCTGAAAAGCAGCATTGGCATAACCTTGTATGACGAGCTCTTCTTGACCACCATACACCAAGAAGTGATTCTTAGTCCTTCGCAGGTACTTTAGAATCCCTTTTACAGCAGACCAGTACTTCTCACCAGGGTCTTGTTGAAACCTACTGGTTATACTCAGTGCATGAGCAACATCCAATCTAGTACATAACATAACGTACATGATAGATCCAATAGCAGATGCATATGGGATTCTACTCATGTTGTCCCTTTCCTCTTTGGTTTTAGGGCACTGTTCTTTAGTCAAAGGAACTCCCAAAGCCAAAGGTATGTACCCTTTCTTTGAGTCTCTTATACTAAAATGCTTTAGTACTTTGTCTATGTACTTTTCTTGACTTAGTCCCAAAAGCCGATTCGATCTATCTCTATAGATTCGAATACCAAGTATTATCTCGGCTTCACCTAAGTCTTTCATTGAGAAACATTTTCCCAACCATTGCTTAACCTTTTGCAATGTTGGAATATCATTCCTAATGAGAAGGATGTCGTCCACATATAGGACCAGAAACACTACTATGCTCCCACTAACCTTCTTGTACACACAAGGCTCATCTTCGTTCTTGATGAAGTCAAATTCTTTGACTGCCTCATCAAAGCAAAGATTCCAACTTCGGGATGCTTGCTTTAATCCATAAATGGATTTTTGAAGCTTGCATACCTTCTTAGGATGCTTGGGATTGACAAAACCTTCAGGCTGTGTCATATACACATCCTCAAGTAAATTTCTGTTGAGGAAAGCAGTTTTGACATCCATTTGCCATATCTCATAATCATGATATGCAGCTATGGCAAGCAAGATCCTAATGGACTTGAGCATGACTACAGGCGAAAAGGTCTCGTCATAGTCTATACCATGAGTTTGTCGAAAACCTTTTGCTACTAGTCTACCTTTGTAGGTCTTATCAGCTTTTAGTTTGAATAACCACTTGCATTCAATTACCTTAGCACCTTCTAGTGGATCAACCAAGGTCCAAACCTGGTTATCGTACATTGATTGCATCTCGAATTTCATGGCTTCTAGCCAATTATCCGAGTCTGGGCTTTCAATAGCTTCTCGGTAGGTAGTAGGATCCTCACGATCTACTAACTCAATAGTGTCACTGTCAGTGATTAGAAATCCATATCTCTCAATCTCCTGACGTACCCTACCAGACCTTCTAGGTACTTGTGTAATGGGTTCTTGTTCCACAACTGGTTGTGAACTTGATCCCATTTCCAAACCATCCTCTATAGGAGTTTGTGGCGATTGAATTTCTCCAAGTTCTACATTACTCCCACTGTCTTTCTTGAGAAGGAACTCCTTTTCCAAGAAAACAGCCTTGCGAGCAACAAATACTTTGTTCTCGGCTTATGAGTAAAAGTAGTATCCCTTTGTTTCTTTAGGATAACCCACAAACAAGCAGACAGTCGATTTGGACTCTAGTTTGTTAGATGTTAATTTCTTAATATGTGCTTCACAGCCCCAAATCTTGAGAAAAGACATATTGGGTTCTTTCTCAGTCCATACCTCGTATGGTGTCTTCTCAACTGCTTTAGTTGGAGTACGGTTCAATAGAAATGCAGCAGTTTCTAATACATAACCCCAAAAAGAGATAGGAAGATTAGTTTGACTCATCATAGATCGAACCATGTCCAACAGAGTTTAATTTCTCCTTTCGGACACACCATTCCACTGCGGTGTTCCAGGAGGAGTGAGCTGTGAAATAATACCACACTCTTTTAGATGATCATCAAACTCTTGGCTTAAGTATTCGCCACCTCGATCTGATCGAATGGCTTTTATACTTTTGCCAAGTTGGTTTTCTACTTCGTTCTTAAACTCTTTGAATTTCTCAAAAGTTTCGGACTTGTACTTCATTAGATAGACATAGCCATATCTACTGAAGTCATCTGTGAATGTCACGAAGTAGCTAAAACCACCTCTAGCATGTGTACTTAAAGGTCCACATACATCGGTATGTATTAGTTCCAATAAGCCATTAGTCCTTTCACCTTTTTTATTGAAAGGACTCTTTGTCATTTTTCCATGCAAACATGGCTCGCATGTGTCATAAGACTCTAAGTCAAATGACCCAAGCACTCCAGTTTTGTGGAGTCTTGAAATGTGTTTTTCGTTTGCATGTCCTAAACCACAATGCCAAAAGTAAGTAGGGTTCAATTCATTTGATTTAACCCTCTTTGTATTAATATTGTATATTGACTCTTTGTTTTGTAAATCAAGGATATAAAGGCCATTTTGCAACATGGCATTGCCATAAAAAATGCCTTGGCGACGAATATGAGCATTGCCATTTTTAATAACAAAATCAAATTCATCATTATCCAAACATGAAACTGAAATAATGTTTCTGCTCATAGCAGGCATATAATAACAATTATTCAAAACAATACAAAGTCCGGAAGGTAAAGTGAGGTGATAGTCGCCTATCTCCATGGCAGCAACTCGTGCTCCATTCCCCACACGGAAGTCCACTTCATTCTTCCCAAGTAACCGCCTATTTCTTAGCCCCTGCACATTTGAACAAATGTGAGAACCACAACCGGTATCCAATACCCAAGTGGTAGAAATAGAAAGGTTAATTTCAACAACAAAAATACCAGAACTGGACGCCTTGGCTCCATTCTTCTTTTGTTTTTCCTTGAAGAGAGCGCAATTCTTCCTCCAATTCCCTATCTTGTTGCAATGGAAGCAAGTGCTCTCACTCTCTTTGAGTTTTGGCGCCTTGGGCTTGGATTTGCCCTGAGGTGCACTCCCACTTGACTTGGATTTTGCCTTTCCCTTTCCCTTTCCCGTAGCGGGTCCCTTCTTAATTCCCTTTTGAACCATTAGAACGGGATTGGTCTTTCGAATGTTCTCTTCAGCATTCTTAAGCATCCTATGAAGCTCAGTGACTGACTTGTTCATTGCATGCATGTTATAATTCATCACAAATGGATCATAAGCAGCAGGCAATGATCCTAAGATCAAGTCAGTGGCCAATTCCTTTGGCACTAGTACCTCAAGCTTCTCATGAGTATCAAGATACCCTTTCATCTTGAGTACATGGGTACTAACATGTGTACCCTCAGCCATCTTGCAAGAAATTAATGCCTTTGTTGTCACGAACCTCTCATGACGAGCTTGCTCTTGGAACATCTCCTTGAGGTGCACCATGATCGTATAACCCTCTTGGTCCATAAATTGCTTTTGCAAGTCAGGCACCATAGTGGCCAGCATCAGACAGGTCACATCGTTGGAGTCGCTCTTCTTGGTCTCAAAAGTTTCCTTTTGAACCGCAGAGGCGTTCCTTCCTGGTTTTTCAGGCAAGGGTGCATCCAAAACATACGACTTTTTCTTTTGCTTAAGAACTATTCTTAAGTTTCGAGACCAGTCTATGAAATTGGTGCCATTCAATTTGTCCTTTTCAAGGACTGATCGCAATGAGAAATTGTTGTTTGAAGATGCCATTTTCAATCTACAATAAAATTTAGCAAGATTAAATGAGGTCTTATTTATGATCCCACAAACCGAATTAATATCCCTTTAAATAATTTGCGTTAGTAATTTAATGTGGGCCAAGATCCACTTTTCACAACAACTTATTAGTCAAGCTGAGCTTGTACACCTAACAAGTTAAGTTACTTAGGTAGGAAAACTCCAATCATGTCTCGTACATGACTCTTGGATCAAATGGGCTAACATCTTAAGATGTTATAGCACAAACCCATTTATTAGTTGCCTAGGTCCGAGCATCCCATTCCATGTTAAGTCCAACCTACATTCACAACCCATGCCTCACAAAGATAATCGGGCGCATCTAGGACTCCTAGTCTACGTGACCGATGATCGATGCCTTGACATGTTTCGAATTAGGAAGGCAACTTTGTGACTTACTATTTTTTAGGGATTCATTTTATTACGACTTACATGGCATACGCTTTGTCATCCATACATAACATGCATATATATATAATTGCATAAAGTAAAGCGTGACAAACATGGGCCCAAAAACCTACAACTAAGATTCTATACTATTACATAAGAATCTTCGAGTTGGGCTTCTCTACTCCGGTGGGCTTCGTCTTGAATTACAAAGTCTTCAAGTATATTCTATTCTAAGAAATAAATGAAAAACTTTTACAACAAAATATAATGGCTCGCAGGCCATATTTAATTACAAAACCCAGGGCCCATGAATGCACCATGCATATCCATTCATCACACCAAACTAGCAAATAAATATACATAACATTCATGGATAAAACAAAGTTCAATTTTATTTAATTTAGCCAAGCCCATTAATGGAAATTGTGTACTTGAACCTTTAAGAGATGACCCCATGATGAGCCTGGGCCGAAGCCCAATGGACTAAATCCTCTTATTGAATAAGTTCTCTTAAAAGCCCAAAATACAAACTAGTTAGATTTGTGCTATAAATCAACTCTTGTATAATTTCCAATTTTGCCATTTTCAATTTTATGCCATACAGCCCATAAACATTAAAAATACATATAATATGTGCTAACATGAATTAAAAATAAAATCATGAAGAACACATATAATAACACACGGCATTCATGAAAAACAAACAAACAACAAAACTAGTTGTTTAATGCTTATGTAATGCCATGAAATGCACAAACATTTAAATCAATTTTATGAGTCATTTAATAATCTAAATAAGTCCATAAATATTGATTTAATATTCTGTACCATTTTAATCTAAATGTGTTTTTACCATTTTAATCAAAACAAAGCAAACAATGTTGATTAAACATGTAACAAACACAAACTAGTCATTGTTTTAAGTGATTTTAAAATTAATCAATTAAATTGTCATGGACCAGAATTAAAACCAAATTTAAAATATTTCCAGACCTGATATTTAATCTTTAAAAATCACTTACAAACATGCCAAAATCAATTTTACATTTAATTTTGAAAACTAGTTGTTAAACTAGCAATTTACATGCCAACTAGCACCTAGTTTCATAATTAACATGTACCATCAGGTATAAATAATTAAATCCGACCATTATCAGCCCTAATAACATCTTAGGACAGTATATTAACATGTCATATTAATTATAATACCTATCTAATCAATTAAAATCGTTTTACACCAAAACAATGCAAAAAACTCAAAACAGAAAATTTCAGATTTACATGTTTTCAAAATAACGATTTTTAATTAATTTTTTCATGCATCTAAAGCACTAAAATAAGCATTTCTAGGCTCTGATACCACTGATGGAATATGACATGGTATGATAATCATGATAGCACAGCGGAAAAATAAAAATTTTTATCATACATACCATACATATCCAAAACTAGGAACGAAAACATGCAATTTTAGGTTGTAGAACTTACAAGTTAAGATGCCTTTTAGATATTGATTTCGGGGATGGACAGCAACTAAGATGACTTTGTCCGCCTTAGATCTCGATCACCAATGCCAAAGAATAGCCTTTTACGCCACTCCCTCTTTTCTCACACACACACTTGCACCGACGGCTTAAAATCGAGATTGCTAGCTCTCTTTTTCGGTATTGTGTAATGGTTATAGTTTGAAGCTACAAAATTTGATTTTGTACTTCTCTTAGGTTGCTATTACTACCCAAGAACACAAGAGAATGAGGAGCTATCCTTTCTCCTTGTGAAAAATTGGGCCAAAAGAATTAAGAGAGAGAGGGAGAGAGTTCACGCCAAAGCAAGTAAATTAGGGTTTCACGCCAACTTCACTTAGTTCTATAGGGTTTTATTTCTTTTTAATATATATGCTTATCCTTTGGCAAGTCTTTGATCCGAATTCAACCATCCTAAGATAATTAATTCAAACTCTATCACTTCCTAAAGATAAGTAATATATTTTGAATTAAACTCCTTTGAATTTAAATTCAAATTTGAAATAAAACATAAGACATTTAAATAAATGAAATCACTTAATTTAAATATATAGCATGTGCCGAAATTCCTTGATTTCCCTCTTGGAATTTCGGCCACATCATTAAATATATAAGTGATTTAATTTAATTTAAATTCCTTTAGGCTTTAATATTCAATTAACTTAATTAATGTAACATAATTAATTAATTGAAATTAAACCTTGTGGGCTGAATTTCTCTCTCTTGGACCAAGGCCCAATAGAAATTTTATAACCCATTACATACATTAATTTGACTTTAATTAAAAGCCCAAATTAATGCCCAATACTTAATTTAAGTATTTTAAGCCTAATGCTTTGTGTGTGATCCTATAGGTCCATTTAATGTTGGCAATGAATTAATAAATTAATTCAAAGGCTGTATATATTCTCTAGCAAGATATTATAGCATTCCAAATTAAATGAAAATGCATATGGCATTTAGTGACCTAATGCAATTTTGCATAGTCCCTTACCCATAAATATCAGAATTAATATAAGGCATGGAACTAGTCATCCTTATATATATTAATTCCTTTCTTGATATTCCAGTGACACTGAACTCTCAGATAAATAATGATTACTCATTATTTCATCTCGGTATGGCCATACACTTCTCAGTTCACTGATCAAGTGGCCGATGATATTTTCTCTCTTATTGAGAGGGGTAATCCCTTCACTTCTCTCATGCTCTCTAACATGAATCAATGCATACCCAATCATACCCGTACTTGTCACTCTATTATGAGCACGTTAGGTGTATGTCAAAGTACACAGTAATTCATAAAGAGTTTCATAGAGATTTTAGGTCTAAGAACTCCGATACAAAACTTGCATATGAGAAACACTTATGACTTATACCATGTAGTGTTCTCATGAGCGGATTGAATCCAGATACCATGTTCTTTAACATGTATCTATGATCTCTGATTGACACTCTTGTCCTAATGATCCGTAAGACAGAACTCATAATATCAGAGAGAGCATACTAGTCTTAATTCATTTGTTATTCCCATAACAATGAGTGACTAGGGATATTTAGAATGAAGTCCCATTTGTTTCAAGGTCTTACAATCCATGTGCCTCACATATGATAACTTAAACCGAAACGACATTCTTGGATAGTTTTTATCAATTGACATGCACAGGAATACAAAAGATAAAACAAATGCCTCATTTTATTAACTAAGTGTTTTATTACAATGTATTGGGGCTAGGGCTTACACTAACATCCTAAACCCCAATTCAACCACAATCAAATTTCCAATAATCAACTTCCATACCAAAGCCAAGCTCTACATCATTACCCAAATCAATATCCTTCACAAGCATACCACGAACCACCCGATTTTCAAAAACCTCAACCTCCACCTCCTCAAGAAAAGAAATCCAATATTGAAGAAATGATTGCAAATTTCATGGCTTTCCAAAACTCCATTTTAGCTAGTCAAGATGCTAGATGGAAATCACAAGATATTTGGATGAGAAACCAAGAGGCATCAATTAGGAACTTAGAAAACCAAATGGGGCAACTTGCTAGTTCTTTATCCAACCGAGCTCAAGGGACATTTCCATCTAATGTAGACCAAAACCCAAAGGAAGAAGCCAAAGCAATCACCTTAAGGAGTGGGAAAGAGTTAGAGAAGACTGAACTTGGTAAGGATTCTTCTAAAAAGGTGGAACCGAAAATGGAGGTAAGTGTTTCTAATTCTGAAAATAATGAACAAGTGCCTCCTACGGTTGACATAGGTAAAGGTAAAGAAAAGCTTGTTTCTATCGTTCTTGATGAGTCTCAATTACCTTTTCCTGTTCTAGCTAGAAAAGAAAAATAAAATGAGCAATTGAGTCAATTTTTAGACATGTTTAAAAAGTTGCATATAAATTTACCATTTGCTGAAGCTTTATTACACATGCCTAAATATGCTAAATTTATGAAAGAATTATGCACTAATAAGAAAAAGCTAGAAGGCATAGGAACGGTTCAATTATCCAGTAATTGTAGTGCTATACTAACCAACAAAATTCCTGAAAAATTGGAAGATCCAAGTAGTTTTACATTACCTTGTGAACTAGGGGGGAATTTTGTTGGGAATGCTTTATGTGATTTGGGTGCTAGTATTAATCTAATGCCTTATTCAATTTGCAGGAAATTGAATTTAGGGGATCTTAAGGAAACCCGAATGACACTTCAATTGGCGGATAGATCGATGAAAAGGCCAAAGGGAATCATTGAAGACTTGTTGGTTAAAGTAGGGAATTTTATATTTCCAGTTGACTTTGTGGTAATTGACATGGAAGAAGATAGAAAGGTGCCGTTAATTGTGGGGAGGCCATTCTTGAACACAGCAAGAGCTTTAATTGATGTTCATGGACAAACGGTTACTTTAAGATTTAACGAGGAGAAAATGATTTTTAATGTTAATAAAATTTTAAAACACCCCTCGTATGATTTTGAAGAATCCATTTGTTTTGTTGATGATTCAAGAATGTGCCAACACAAAGCAAGAGGAAGTCATTCTCAAAGACGAGCTCCAAAATTGTTTAATGCATCCAAGGAAAGAGGAAGAGTGGGATAGAAAGGAGAAAAAGTTGATACAAATTCTAGAACAATAGCACAGTGAGGATGAGGAAAAAGAGGATGAACCATCCCTTCTTAAGGGGGATTCTGAACTCAAAACACTTCCATCACATTTAAAATATGTATTTTTGAGTAATAATGCTAACCCGGTAATCATTTCATCTTTATTGACAGATTTGGAAGAAGAAAGGCTCATTGAAGTCCTCAAAAAGCACAAAGGAGCAATTGGTTGGGCAATATCCGATTTAAAAGGAATTAGCCCAAGCTATTGTACACATTGTATACCCATGGAGGATAATTTTAAGCCAGTAGTGCAACCTCAACGAAGGCTCAACCCAACTGTGCAAGAGGTAGTGAAAAAGGAGCTATTGAAACTACTTGATGCAGGTATTATATATCCTATCTTCGATACTAATTGGGTTAGTCCTGTTCAATGTGTGCCTAAAAAGGGGGGAATGACTGTAGTAGTAAATGAAAATAATGAATTAATTCCTACACGCACAGTAACGGGATGGAGAGTATGCATTGATTATAGAAGGTTAAATAATGCCACTAGAAAAGACCATTTTCCATTGCCCTTTATTGATCAAATGCTAGAAAGGTTGGCAGGAAATAAATTTTATTGTTTCCTAGATGGATATTCGGGGTATCTGCAAATACCTATAGCCCCGGAAGATCAAGAAAAGACCACATTCACATGTCCATATGGAACATTTGCATATAGGAGAATGCCTTTTGGTCTTTGTAATGCACCTGCCACATTTCAACGATGCATGATGGCCATATTTCATGACTTTATTGAAAAATTTATGGAAGTTTTTATGGATGATTTCACCATTTATGGGCATGATTTAGATTCTTGTTTGCATAATCTAGCAATGGTTTTAAAAAGATGTCAAGAAACTAATCTTATGCTAAATTGGGAAAAATGTCATTTCATGGTTAGAGAAGGCATTGTCTTAGGGCATAAAATTTCTGAAAAAGGCATTGAAGTGGATAAAGCAAAAATTGATGTGATAGATAAATTACCTCCACCAACTAGTGTAAAAGGCATTAGGAGTTTCCTTGGTCATGCTGGGTTTTATCGTCGATTTATTAAGGATTTCTCTAAAATTGCCAAGCCACTCTCTAATATATTGCTTAAAGATGCTGTATTTAACTTTGATGCTGAGTGTTTGCAGGCTTTTAACCTATTGAAGCAAAAATTAGTTAGTGCACCGGTCATTGCATCACCCGATTGGAGCTTACCGTTCGAAATTATGTGTGATGCAAGTGATTACGCAGTTGGAGCGGTTTTAGGACAGCGGAAGGAGAGGATTTTCTACACCATTTACTATGCGAGCCACACACTTACTGGAGCCCAAGTTAATTACACCACTACAGAGAAGGAACTCTTGGCAATAGTCTTTTCATTTGAGAAATTCCGATCTTACCTTTTAGGATCTAAAATCACAGTTTGGTCGGATCATTCTGCATTAAGACATCTTTTTGCCAAGAAGGATTCCAAACCAAGACTTATCCGATGGGTGTTACTACTTCAAGAATTTGATATCGAAATCAAGGTTAAGAAAGGAGCAGAAAATTTTATAGCTGACCATCTGTCTAGATTAGATCATACTAACATTGAAAAGGGAGAAATTCCTAATTTATTTCCTGATGAACATATTTTTGCTTGTTTTACTTATGAAAATTCAGTTCCATGGTACGCTAATATAGCCAATTTTCTTGCAGGTGGCTATCTCCCTAAGGAATTTACTTGGCAACAGAAGAAAAAGCTCATAGCAGATGCCAAGCATTACCTTTGGGATGATCCATACCTTGTCAAGATATGTCCGGATCAAGTATTGAGAAGGTGTGTACCGGAATCAGATCAAAGAGCTATCATGCACCAATGCCATGGGGGTGAAGTTGGAGGTCATCATGGACCAAATAGAACAGTTCAAAAGATACTCCAATCAGGTTTTTTCTGGCCTACTTTATTTGAGGATGTAAAATCTTTCATAGTCGCTTGTGATAAATGTCAAAGAGTAGGAAACATATCCAAGAGAGATGAGATGCCTATGAACAATGTGCTAGAAGTAGAAATATTTGATGTTTGGGGCATTGATTTTATGGGTCCTTTTCCAAATTCATTTGGGTTTGAGTATATATTGGTAGCTGTGGATTATGTGAGTAAATGGGTAGAGGCAATAGCTACTAGAACATGTGATGCAAAAATTGTGCTGGAATTCATTAGAAAGAATATCTTCACTAGATTTGGAGCACCTAGAGCTTTTATAAGTGATGGGGGCAAACACTTTGTCAACCATCAATTCAAGACCTTACTTAAGAAATTTGGTGTCAAGCACAAAATCACAACCCCATATCACCCTCAAGCCAATGGCCAAGTGGAAGTATCTAATAGGGAGTTGAAATCAATTTTGGAGAAAACAGTAAATAACTCTAGAAAAGATTGGTCACTTAGGTTAGATAAGGCTTTATGGGCTTATCGAACCGCATTTAAAACCCCTATAGGTATGTCTCCCTTTAGAATTGTTTTTGGGAAAGCATGTCACCTTCCAGTCGAATTAGAACATAAAGCATATTGGGCTACAAAATTTCTTAACTTTGATTTGAGTAATGCAGGTGAAAGAAGAAAATTTCAGCTCAATGAACTTGATGAAATTCAACAATGGTCATATAGCAATGCTGCACTTTACAAAGAAAAGACCAAACGATGGCATGACAAGCATTTAAGGGTAAAAGATTTTATCCCGGGAATGTTAGTGCTGCTTTATAATAGTCGTCTTCGGTTGTTTCCAGGAAAGCTGAAATCGAAGTGGCTTGGACCATATCAAGTGATGACAAGCAGTAATCTTGGTGTAGTGACGATCAAAAGCCTAAAAGATGGACGTGAATTTACAGTCAATGGTCATCATCTTAAACCATACCAAATCGGACAACAAGAGGTTGCTGAAGCAACCATGGTTCTTCAAGATATTTAAAAACCGGTTTGAAAAGTCTAGCTGGAGACTTTAAAAAACTCAGAACTTCTATTCTTTCTCTCTTTTCATTTTATAGTTGAATTTTGGTTAAGTTTTCGTAATTTTGCATTTTTGGTATGTTTGTGTGTTTTGATTCGTGAAAAGACTTGAGTAAATCAAGGTTTTTAAAGAGAACATGTTTTTTATGGGAAATTTCATGTTTTCAGAGCTTAAAATAGAAAGAAGTTACATTTGAGGAAAAGTTTCATGTATTTGTGTTTCAAAAACGAAGAAAGGCAGAAAATATACCTACACATGACCACGTGAAGTTCTTCATTGAACCTCACGTGGCCACGGGTTGGAATAGGGAAGAAAATCATTTGTAACACATGACCACGTGTGTTCTTATACAAGAAATCATGTGGCCACGCCTAAAAGCTCTGGATCCATTGTTTTCATTCACGTGACCACGTGGATTCTTTGTATAAGACCACACGTGGCCACGCCCCACCCAAGAACAAACCTACACGTGACCACGTGTGGATCTTCTCATGAACCGCACGTGGCCACGCCTTATCTTGCTGCCTATATACACCCTTCACGAGTTTCTTTGTGCTTCATTTTCATTTTCTTTTACTCTCTCCCATGCCCACGCCTCACCAACATCAATTTCCAACCGTGCCCATGGATTTTCACCACCTACCAACACTCATCATCTCCATTAGCTTCCTCCTTCAATTTCTTCTCTCTTCCATCATTCATCACTTGGTTCTCTACATTTTCATTATCATTTTAGGGTTTTTACACCTCTCACACACCATCTCCACTTTGTGCTACATTTTTGGGTAAATTTCTTACTTCCAAGTAAGTATTTACTTTCTCTACTCCTTAATTATCATTTGTTTGGCATTAATGGTTGTGTTTTGTGCATATTGTTTGCATATTCATTCTTTTCACTTCTTTGGATGTTTATGATTAATATGTGCATGTAATAGATGCTTGGTATGAAATTGGGTAGTGAACAATCTGTGTATTGCTTCTTAAAATTCATGCTCAAACTTGTGCTCACAACATGTTCGATAAAATGCCTCAATGAGTTTTTCTTTAAAAATTTTTAACTTTCACTCTTTGGATGGCATGTTTATAAGTTGCATTGATGCATGATGAATTCATTCACCTTTCGCAAGAGTTGTTCATGATCTTATTCACACATGATATGCATTATGTTACATACTCTTTGTGCTTAACTTTGCATACATTTTCTGCCTATCATGACTTATGTTATTAACTTATCATTTCATCCACTTGTGTTTCATTGCACTCACTACATGTTCATGCACTCATACTTTAGTGTATTTTGGGTTATTAGTTAATACTTACATTGTGTTTTTCTTTGGTTGTAGTGGCACCTCGAATGACTAAATACCCCGATGTAGCTAGTTCATCCGGTGTTCGAATTCCATCATATGTAGACAAGGCGAAGATTAACAAATTTGATTATTTCAGCAAGTGCAATTATGTCCAGCCAGCCTACTTAAGCCATTTGTACCTCAATATCCCAGCAGGAAATATGTGGGATTATGAGATTGAACCGTTGATTCAAAATATTGGCTGGGGGGAATTTATAAAAAAGAAACCAAAGGTGTACCCGGATATGGCTAGAGATTTTCTTTATTCCTTTGAATTTTATTTCAAGCAAGATGCTGAGGATGGAACAGTGGGTTTTAAACTCGGTAAGAAAGGTTATTCTCTAACTTTCACTCAGTTTTTTGAAATTTTAGGTTTTGTGCCAACTGCTCCCTGGGAATTGAAAGATGCTTCACCTGCGGAGAATTGGGAGAGAATTAAAGATATTGAATTGAATGAGCCTTGGGTAGGAGGACAATGCAAGGTACATGCTCTAAGAACTCATGCTTTGAGAATAATTCATCGGTTTTTGGCAAAAACTATGTATAACAATTTGAAGAATGCCAGTACTATTAGTGTCTCTTAAGCAATGGTTTTAAGATGTATGATGGATGGCATTGCAATTAATGGAGCGGGCATTATAGCTAGTCGAATTAAGGATTTCCAGAAAATGCCAGGTAACATTTATAATATCTCTATTGGATGGATAGCTACAGTTTTGACAGGTGCAGTTAATCATCAGGTTTATGGCAAGCCACTTCCAGGAGATTTGCCTTGCATTGATAATAGAATGCTGAAAAGGATGAAGATTCTGATACCTAAGCCCCGAGGACATTAGGCAACCCGAGAAAGTATTTGCAAGAGAATCATATTAGGATTGTGGAGCAAGAAAAGCAGCCAAATGAGCCAGAAGAAGAGCATGTTGCTACAGCAGTCCCGTCTCCCATAAATGAACCCACAACACCAGAATGGAAAGCACCATTTAATCAATTGAGTGGTCGGTTGGATGCTCAACAAATGAGGCTTGATCAGATGCAAGGGAGATTGGATATGCTCCGGGATACGGTAATGGATGGCAATAGACGAGTTGAGCATTTCATCACTCATTTTTGGCAGCGTTTTCCTCCACCACCACCTCCATTTGAATAGATCTTTGTTTGCTGGGACAACAACGTTTTGAGGAGGGGGTAGCCTCCTTTCAGGGAGTTTTTCTTCTATCTTTCTTTTATTTTTCATGAATCAAGTTTTTATGTTGTGTTTTGTGTTTTATTTTCCATTTAGTTTGTTTTTGTTTATGTTCTGTTTGGTTGCTTAAGGTTGTAAAACTTGTTAAAATGTATATAGTTCACTTTTTCACTTAGTTTGCATGAGAACTTAGTTTGCCCTAGTTATCTTCAAGACTTGGAACAATTTGAACTTGGATATGGAATATGCAAGTTTTAAACCTTTGCTTAGCAAGAGAACATTTATATTGTTTAATAAATCTTTAGATAGGTTAATTTTCAGCTTGATAAATATTTGTTAGTTTCCAAATTCTTAAAAGCACTTAGACCAGTTTTTAACTTAGAAAAAATCAATGCAATAAAGTAGTGAAGTAAGAAAATTTAGAACACTAGAACCTTCCTCATCACCCTTCAAAGCATATGAACAACTCAATCATCTTAGAAAATGATCTAGGCAACAATTTTCTTGATAAACTCTTTTAAAAAGACTTGTGTCCTACCTTGATGAATTTATCCTTTGATTAACCATTTTGAGCTTATAAGGGTATGTTTAATGCGTACAATTAATATTTTCATGTTATACCTAAAGTTTTAACCATATAACCTAAAAAGCTTTTATCTCACCTATGGAGTTAGCCACTTTAGGATTAAAGGGATGAGTGAAGGAGTAAATTTTCATTTGGGTGTAGTAAGAAAGTCATAACAAAGTTATTGATGAAGTCAATTGAAAATATACCTTGTATTACCTTGAGGTTAGCTTGTAGAAAAAAATTACAAAAGCAAGAAAAAAAAAGAACTAGCAAATATGAAAAAATATAAGTGTGGGGTAGTACAAGGAAAGGAAAAATGGAAAAATATTGACTTCTTGGTGAAAGAGCATAAAGAAAGTTTGGAATCAAGGCAAGGATGAGTAAAATTTGTATTACTTAAGTTATTGGGGTGTTTGTAATCTATTTGGTCTTAGAGTGGCTATATTCATTTTGATTATCTTTTATCCATTCTTTGATAAACATACCCTTAGCCCCATTACAACCTTTATAAGTCCTATGTGATTTTAAGTTTGTTTTTGAGTTGTTTAGCGGAGATGATCTACGGGTTCTGGTGCTAAAGGAGAGGCCTATGGTGTTTCTAGAGTTTCAAGCACAAAACCATGTGTATACTTATGTGTACATTCATTCTAAACTTGATTATGAATTTGCATTGGTGTTTTGGATTTGGAAAATACTTAAAATGATTTGGTCTTGCACACACACAAGGAAACTATCTCATATTGTCTTGTTTGAAGATTGATTTATTTAGAGGTTATATTAAGTGCTTGTGTTAAAATGCTAAGTTTGGTTATGAAATTGCATATCTTGATACAAGTTTAAAAGTTTTGAAGGAGGGTTTGTTCTAATTTGCTTGAGGGCAAGCAAGGTTTAAGTGTGGGGTATTTGATAAGTGTGAATTATATATAGTTTTTAATGTGTTTTTAGTTGTGTTATTTAGTTATTTTGGTTTTATTTAGGTTAAATTAGAGTTATTTTGTTTATGTTTATGTTTTTAAGGTTAATTCTGTGTTTTGTATGATTTTCAGGGTCAAATTGATAAAAGGGCTTAAAGTATAAAAAGGGCAAAGTTTTGGGCTAAAAGTGCAAATAAGCTGAAATTAGGCGAGAAAACCATTGTCCAATCCAGAGCCTTGAGCTGTGACCATGTGAGTTCATTGAAGGATTCATCACATGGCACGTGAAGAAGAAAGCATGAGGAACATGGCCATGTGAGGAAAAGAGAAGAACAAAGTATGATTGAGCCGTGGCCATGTGAAGGAAAAGTGAAAGATTTTGTGAAGACCACATGACCACGTGGATTCCCAGTGAAGGACCACACGTGGCCACGTGTGGAAGAAGACTTACATGGGACGTGCCCACGTATGAAGAAGAAGGCAAAGAAGGCGTGGCCACATGATCAACTCTCCCATGTCACGAAGGATTTACGAGCTTCCTGTTTAGCAGACTTTGATTCCTATTTTAGGACTAGAGTTTAACATGGATTCTACTACAACTCTTGCCTATAAATAGCAGTCCAAAAACACAGAGGAGGATCATCAATCTTCATTATCAAGCCTTAGAATTAATCTTTAGAATCAAGCTTTGCTTTCTTAGTTTAGTTTACGTTCTTTGTTTTCACTGTTTTTATTCAACTTTTGTTTTTAGTTTTAACTATGTCTTGTGAGTAGTTTCTTTAATTTTTGCTAAAGGATACTTGAATCCTTGACTTGTATTGTAATGACTTGAGTTTGTTCTTCAATTTAATACAAGTTTGATTATTTCTTGGTTCTTAAACTTAGTCTTGTTTTTATTCAATTTTAAGTTAATTATTAACGTGATTGAGCATCAGTTAATTAATTGGTTTAAGTTGATTAATGACTTGCATGTTCTTAGGTTAATTTAGTTGAATTAATACATGTTTATATTCTGAATAAGTTATGATTATGTGTTAATTTGATTAAATTAAGATTAAGAAAGGTGTAATCAAGAATAGTTGGAAATTAAAACTCTTGAGAAAGGTTTTAATAGATATCTAGGGGATTAATTCAGAATTTTATGCTAAGTATTGAATTGTTCTGAATAAGGGAGTTTAATGCTTGGAATGATAATCTTGAAAAAGTTATCTGGGTTTATTAAACTGAATTCTCCATAATCACTTGTGTGTTTTCTTTTAATTAAGTCATATCAATATTGGTTAAGGTGGATAGTCCTTTAGTGAAAGTTGTTTTTATCAATGATTTTTACCCCGTTTAATTTACTTGTTTTCAATAGATCTCCTCTTTAGTTTAATTCTTTTAATTGCTTTGTTTTAGTTTTAAATTATTGTTTTCAAATCATCACAACTTTGGGATTTCTCTTCTTTCTTTTCACACAAAAATTGGTTTTGAAGTTGAAATAGCACATACAAGCACAAGTTTCCCTTGGGTTCGATATTTCGGGTCATAATTTTATTTCCCTATATTACTAGCCAATCTAGTACACTTCCTAGATACCGGTCAGAAAGCATCACAGATGCCCATCTATCAACGCAACAAATGGGACATTGCCGTGCATTCCTCTCATCCCATCCCTCCTTTAGTGAAGGGTGTTTGTCCCCTCTCTAGGGTATTTATGGCTGGATTTTTTATTGTTTTTAAATGTTTTTTTATCCCTTTTCATGTTTATTTGTGTCCTTTATGAATTTTCATTTTTTGAGTCATTTTTTAATCCTTATATGAATTTTCACATTTTAGTACAAGAAATCTGATTAGTAAAAGCCCCAAGGTTAAAAGTATAAACGATCAAATTTTGTATTTAATCATTAATGTATATAACGACTTGATCATATCTGGTCATTGAATCTTGATTTTTAGCGATCGTATTTTTCCCCTTGCTGATGGTGTTCATTTTCAACAAAGGGAAATTCCAGTAGTTGAAAGAATTAACGACTATTTTAATTTTGATCATTAAAGGAATCCATGACCTATAGCATTTCGGTCATTAATGTATATCCGATTATTACAATCATTAACGATCATAATATTTTCTGTGTTAAATGTTGAATTAAAGATCAAATGTTTCTCTCGTTAATTGTGTTCACTTTCAACAAAGGGAATTTCGATCATAAAAAGTACATTCCTGCAATTGAATTTTTCTTTGCTAAAAGTAAATTTGATCGCTAATATTAAATTTTTAAAATAATTAAAATCTTATATTTGAGTAATACTTGTACAGATCATTCACACACATATATATCCAAAATTTTAATTAATAATCCTTTCAAATATTGCAAAATATCAATTACAAAATATATCGATATTTCAAAATTGTTTTAACATTATATTTGTCTCATAAAAGTTTGTTAACAAAAATAGTTCTTATGGATACTAATTTCTATTCACTTAGAATCTTTAGAAGAATGCATAATGAACCTCATACCCTTATTGTATATCGTTTAGAAGATCTATAGAATTTGAAGCATAAATTTATGATTAATATTCATGCACAAATTACAAACAGTAAATCAAATGGCAAAAAAATTGAATACTTTCAATTTAAAATATAATTTACCTTAAATATCCAAAATCTCTAAGTGTAATTGTATATACACTTCAAAATATCCATTTACACTTCAAAATATACAAAATCCAACAAGTGTAATTATATATACACTTCAAAATATCCAAAAAAAATGATAAGAACTACAAAGAAAAAATAAAAAATAATATTAAGTTTAATGACATAAATAACAATGAAAAAAATGCATGATAGACAAATAAACAAAGAGATGGAAAACAAGCTTGCAAACTTATATCCATTTTCCAAATACAAAGTTATATCCCTCATGCAAATACTAAATCAGAAAATTACAACACAATTTATATAAGAAGCAACCAAAATATGCCAGAGAGGAAACCTTTACCATGTTAGATATAGAACATCAGAACCATATACATTTTAAGCAATCAAGGATTTACAACAAGGGAGCTACCATTAAATAACAAATATGCTTCCATAAAGATAGTTTCAGATTTCATTTGGATTAAAAAAAATGGAAACACACAGAGTTCACATAAGCATCATCATCTCGTGGCCCTAAAACAGGATAACCCAACATCATACTTGAACTTCTTCTAAAAGAATAACACTGGGGAGTTCCTCCTATTCATTAGATTTACAAACAATTTAAACATCATTTCTTTTTAAAAATGATCTAACTAATAGCTTTGGTCCCACATGGTCTAAACCTTTAAATAGATGTACATAGAAAAAATCAAATGCAGATAGAGAAAACTAGCTAACCGCAACGCTAATGAGATGTTATAGCACTTTAACGTCAAGCTCAATATAATTTAATTTTTCCATAAATAAAGAGGAATCTTCTTACAAATAATACGAACAATAATTAATATGTAATATGTAGTTTGACTTGAGTGGATGCTTAGCCAAATTAAGTTGCCTATATTAAACTATAGCTATTGTTTTGTTCAAGATGCACTTAGGTTTTTGTCCCAAAGTTTTCTTTGTTTTATTGCAAATTCTTTCATGATAAGTCATCTAAATATTATTTTATTATTATCTCATCAAAATTAATTTTTTTTATTTAGAATCTTTGTTTCTTTAATCATCACATACATTAAATAATTTTGATAAAAGAAGAAAAGCAAAACGTTGGGTCCTTAAACTTCATTAAAATATAACCATATAAATATATAATAAAAAAATTTGTTCACCAAAAATATATAAAACTCTCATTGACGTATATATTGATTAAAGCAAAGCAATGGTGTATGTGCTTTATCTTGTTTGAATATCCACAGAATGATGTAGTATTTTATTTAAGGATTTTTTTTTGTTTTATTTATACATGACAAGTTTAAACTTCAATATTTCTATCACTTGGGCCACTAGAATATTTCGATGACTAGTAAATTGATATGGTGGTTGGCTTGAGATTGTTTACATTTGAATAAATATGTTTTGGTGGAGTACAAGTAGCATGTATATGAGTATGAGAATGACTAATAAACTATATGTTATTCTCCTTCACTCCAAAATATCATAACTTAATACTAAAATTATGCTAGGATTTTCCTCTCTCTTTTTTTTTCTAATAAATGTCACTATTTAAGTTAAAAACATATTTGCAACTTGTAAATTTAATTTGCTGCTTGGGTAGCCTTAAAAAGATAGAAATGAATATTGGTTTAGTTGGAATTTGATTTGTGAATTTGACCATAATTATTCAATCATTAAGATCAATTTTAGTGACCTAAACATAACAAAAATAAGTTTATGGGATGACAAAATACACTCAGATACTTTAAATAGTTTCTAAATTAAAAAATAAGAGAGAAAAAAAAAGAGTATAAATTAAAAAATGATTACCTGTATAAAGAAAAAATGGATTGTGATATACATAAATACTAAAAATCAAATGTAGTTAGAGAAAAGTAATACTGCATACGAGAACAACAAGGCATTTGGTTCTTTAAATCACTTTTTACATAATTTTTCTATTTAGCCAACTTCATATAAATAAAATCCATAACAAGAATAGGTTAATTGTTGAAAATAAATTGCCAATCATTAATCTTTTCTATTTGATTCTTGATGGAAAAATCCATAGTGAGCCACAAATGTAGTATGGCAGAGGAATAACCGCATACGTGCATTTTAATAGAATTGAATGACAAAGATTAATTTATGTTCTTTCCTCTTTTTCTACTAAAAATAGCTAATCTAGAAATATAAGGTCAAATGGTTAAGTTAATTAATTTTCATTTATCATCCTCCAATTATTTTACTATGTCATTTCATTCTATAAAAGCAAACAATATTGGAGAAAATTAGCAAATTACATTTTTTTTCAATTATTATGGAAGCAAGCTAATCTTAACAAATCAATTAAAGAAATCATTGATTAAAAAGAAAGCTTGAGATATGTTTTCTCAAGCACCCAACTAAAGCCTACTACAATTTCCCAACACAAACAAACCAGATAAACAAATATCAACTAAAAAAGTCTACTACACATTCAATGATAATATAAAACCTAAAATAGATAACAATTCAGCAATAAAATACAAATAAATCAAAGGAATGTAAAAACAAAATATTGAGAGAGAGCTTAGTTGGAACTTGGGATGGATTTATCAACTGGAAGAGAGCAAACTATGTGAAAGGGATGTAGAACAAGAAAATAAAATTAGGGATTTGTGAGGTTTTTAAGATTTTGTTGACAAAAAAAATACACAAGATTAATAACCATATCATATAGTATAATATAACCTAGAACATTAGAATCAGAGTCAAGTCTAATATTAAAAAAAGGGTAATAGAACATGCCTATAAACTCATAATAACAGAATGCCATTAAGTGCAACATTCCACATGATCTGAGTGAAACTAACTTGAACAACGGGAATAGGTGGGACCAACTTCAATTCATGTAGCACAACATACTGTTCTGCAATAGTTGCTTGACAAATAAAACAAACACAACAATTTGACATAAAGAACAAGGTGATAATAATGATCATCCAATATGAAGATGTCATACAAAAACATTAGAAATAGGGAGGTTCCACAACATTAACGCATTGCAATGGGTAACTAGAAAAATAATTCTTATGCTACTGAAGTGCTTATGATTTAAAGAGTTAGTCATAATAATTAAGCAACATATAGGTAGAAAATAAGGTGTACAAACTCAATTGGTCTAATTCCCTATAGCTTGAATTCCGATGCATAACCTAAAAAAGCATATTGATCTTTTGGCATATTGATCACAACTGGCATATGGATTTTAGTTTCTATTCTTCCCCACTAATTATTAAATTTTGGTGTTCAGCTAAAAAATAAATAAATAATACCATTAAAATGGCATTAAAAAAATTATTGTTAGGATGAAATTGAATGAAAACTAGAAGTATCTATTAATTAGGCAAAAAAATAAATAGGGTCGTATACAATCATAATTGTAAAATTCAGAGGCAAATATTTCAATTTGTGTTTATGATGATTGAGGAGTCTTAATAAGGAAAATTCTTATTTTTAAGGTGTCATGTTTAATTATCTCCGTTCCCCTATAAAATATAGATTTGTGGTCTTTATTCTTCATTTACCATTAATAATGGAAGTTAAGTAACAAAAAAAAATGAATGCATGCCTTCAATTAAGTTCATGGAACTTCTTAGATGGTAGCATGAATGAAAGAGTCAGATTTGAAAAATAATCAATAAAGAGTAGTTTAAAGAATATGAGCAAACATAGACAAAGTGATAAGCATATAGAAAACTAATTGCATAATATATGCACATAGACAAATCAATTTGGGAACAATGGTTTCAACTCGAATTCTCAATAGTATATGTTTGAATGAAGGTTTTGTTTAGCATTACATTTCAAGTTCTTCCTTTTGTTGGATATTCTGTTCGAAGCTCATCATTCAAGGCCTCCCTATTCGCATTTTCAGTCACCATTGAGGCATTATGCGAGTTCTTGAGTTCCTCTAACTATAGCAACACGACACAAAATTTGGTATAAAAGTTAAGATTCAAGTGAGAAAATCCCATAATCATACTTCAAGAGGGGCTCAAAAGTAAAAGAATGATTAATTCATTTCTTGAATAGATATAACATGCAAATTGCCTTAATAGTTAACAATAAAAATTTGTTTCCTTATAGTTTTAATGATTAAGGAAAGTTCCATGGCCTTCACTTGGAAATGGAAAGCTAGGTTTAAAATGGTAATTTTGTGATTGTACCTAACATGTCTTGATTTTGGAAACATATATATGTGTTTAGGCTAGTGGACTTTTATTTTCATTTTCAAGAAATTAACATATATGAGTGAATATTTAAATTAATGCATTTATAGTCCTGGTAGATAGACTAGCTATTTGACATGAAAAGTGTAAGCATAAAAGAGATGACGAGAAAGTACATTAAAGACATGATAACTGCTCCTAAAGAAACACCTGCAACATAATTGAAATTAAAAAGTTGAGATGAGAAGAAATGAATAGCACCAAATATCAAAATACAATTAACATGTATCATTTAATAGTATATATCATTTTATAAATAGTTTTCATAAGAAGATAATAGCTTACCCAAAACATAAACAACTGTATACTTTTTTTCTCAAAATAAGCCCTTTCTTCTTCTTCATTCTAATGATGAACATCTATCTGATTTGTTTGCTGCAAACTCATGATGATAAATAGCAACCTTAAAACATAATTATTTTTTCTTCATAATTAAGTCAAATTCTACTATAAAAACTTGGTTCTATAACAAAAACACATGAGAAATGAGACCATATTGTTCTAGACTTCTAGGTAGAAATTGAAGGCAAAAATTGAAATGAAGTCTGAAAATGATGGAATGCAAACCATACAAAATGAAGAACTCAGTCATCATAAAGTACAAAAACTCCTCAATAAATCCAATAAATTTCATTTGAACATTTGAGGTTAAACAAGAATAGCTTTTATTCTACTTCAGCTTTATCAAAATATCTAACAATTTGAATATTATACCAGAAAAAAATTCGAGCCTGTTGCTGGTGCTAGTGATCATTGAACAAGTCTTTTATCTATGGTTGATGTCAAAACAATCATGCATGAAAACCTATCTGTTTTTAGATAATAAAGTAAAACTAGATGGAACTATTACGCATAGCCATAAATTATTGTGTATAGTATCCTGCCAGAAAAATCAAGATGTGATTAATCAATTGTGTAAATATGTAATTGCACATATAGGCAATATCAATTTCAAGCAATAAGTAGACCTTATAATTCAAGGAAACTTATAGAGACTATTAATTCTAGCATTACAAAGCCAAAATGGGTAATGGAAGGTGAGATGAATTAATCCAGTAACCTACCTATAGGACCAAATTCTCTTCCCCTAGAGGCCTTTTTGCTTCAATTGGCTTCCTTCCTATTATTAATTCAAATAGGATCACTCAAAAAGCATAACCATTAGTCTTACCAAATACCTTCCCGTGCTAAAAATACTCAAAAGCCAGATAACTATAGATTTAAGTTCACATTAACAAACACAAGGAATAAAGATCACAACTAGATGAGTAAATATCAAAAACATTTTGTTTTATTATAAGTTCCCTCAAATCTTACCCAAATGTTCCCTTAACAGTTTGGCAAAGGAAAGGCATTGAGGATGGAGAGGTCCAAGTAGCCAATCAAAAATCACACAATTGTAAATAGTAAACACCTATATCACTATTAGCTCAATCACACTAACATGAATAAATTAGTTGATTCATTCTTTTTAATCAATGACTTGTATTGAATATAACTCGTAACTCTAAAATTATTTACCTTGGGTGTTTTCTTGGAAAAAGAAGGATATTTGAAGGTTTAATATCTCTATAAACAACACATCTTTTAGTTCCATTATGCAAATATGCAATTCCCAATTCCACTTTATACCTTACTGACCAATGACGAGCATAACCACACTTAACCCCTTTTTTTGTTTTCTATAAATGGGTAGCAGCTTAAATTACAAAAAATCATCAAAAGCTATTTCAAATTTAAACCTAATAATTGAAGAAAAAGAAAATATACCATGCAAATGCTGCTTTAAGCTCCCACTAAAGACATACTTGTCCACTAAAAATAGAACCTCCTCTGGATCAATGCAAAAACTAACTAGAGGAGTGGCAGAGTGTTCTCTCTCCTATATTATTTTAAAAAAGATAAGAAAAAGAAAAGGATTAGATAGGAGAGAATATGAAGGAGAAATAGAGAGATGAAAATTATACTCTTAGATGTCAAAGTTTAGTGAATAGGCAAAAAAATTCAACCCAATCTCTTGGATCTGATAAGCAAAAGTGTGTAAACACAATGAAATGAAATAGATCTAGAAGTTAACCAGTGATCTACACTGCTAACCTAAGATTGCAAAGAATGCTACTGTAAGAGGTTTAGACAGAGATAGAGATGATGCACCAAAACAAACAAAAAATTAGAAAAACTAAAATTAGAGGTAATTTTTTAGGAAAAAAAATGCCGAAGAAGAGGGAGATGTAGATTCACTTAATGGTCAGCAACTAAATATCGATGAAATTGGCTTTTGAAATAGAAATAAAATATTATCATCCAATACTGAAAGGAAATTCCCAGAGCAAATAGAAGATGATGAAATAATTGCAAAAGAGCAAAGCAAAGAAGCGAAGAAGGGCATAAAGAAAAAAACAATGACTAGAGAGTGAAAAAGAAAGATGAAGATAGGGTTAGTGGGGTGGCTTCCTGTGGTGGGCAATAACTAGTGGGTGAGGAGTCGGATTAGGGCTGCTATGGGTTTGTACTTTACAAAAAAATGGGTTTTATGGGCTTGATTGAGTTTCAACCTTTTACATTTTTTTATTTTATTTTAAAAAAAATATTTGAGCTATTTTCTTTTGGAGCAATAACGATCAGATTTTTAGTTTATTAACGATCGAAATTAAATTCTTTGTTAAGATTTATCTTTTGAAGATCAAATCGAATTCCCTTCGTTGATTATATCTTTTTACAATCGGATTTTTATTCCTTTGCTAAATTTTGATCATTAAAACTCAATTTTCTTGTAGCATTTTTGCATGTATGCTTAAGCTTACTAGTATGATTTCTTTTTGTGAATTATTTTAATTTTTTATGATTATTTTCTCTTAAAATGCTAATTGATGGGTTTTTTATATTTTTTGTGTGATCAATTGGTTTAATGTGCATCTAGAGCTTCTCAGAGGGTTGTTATGCTTTGGGAGTCGTGCTCCAAATTGGGTTGGGACCACAATCTTGACCCCTATTGGGTCTACATGTATGATACTTTCAGGTATTCATGGGATTAAATACCTATCCATAATTATATGTTTGATACCTTTAGGTATCCACTGCTTCTATTATCAACACCTACAGAAATTTAACAGGCAATCACAGAAAACAATAAGGAGATAAATTTTATGCTAATTAATGATGTAATATATGATTGGACTTGTAATACAATATCGTCATGGCATTGTTCTTCCCTTTAATTATTGAAATTTCCTTTGTAATTAATATAAATGTATTATTATGTCTTATTTATACTTGTGTGCTTCGGAATGACCACTGTGAGTGGTTGTTCAATATTAACTATTTTTTACAAAACTTTATAGCTTAACACGGGTATTTATTCGTGTAGGTACCCAAGTTAGGACTCTTTCATAAGGACGTGATCTATGACAGGAAGGCCAACGTAAGACTTATAAAGAGTAGAAAGTATGAATTTTGTATTTTTGCTTTCGTCTTTGTATATAGAATTTTGTACTAGAAAACAATGTAATGAAATATTGGTAGGATGGTTGAGGTTGAATCTGTAAGTACACGGTTTTCCTTACAGTACTTAAGATATCGTTCCCACAAGGAATGATTAGTTATTACTCACTATGACTTGATCCCTATTTTGGTTACAAATTATTAATATTTTTTGTTGAAAATCTAAACTAATAATTTTATACTATAACTAAAATATTAATTAACCCTACTTTAATTTTGATCAAGAAAAATACAATTAATGATTCGTATTAAAAATTAAACTTGATCATTATTCCTTTAGTCTAAATTTAGTTTTTACAGTGTAAGTCAAGTTGTAATAAATTTTCAAATCACTCTCTCGACATGAAGTACAATGCTTAAAACATGTAAGTATAACTTCTAACCTTTAACTCTCATTATAGAATTAGATTGTCATAATCACATATTTTAAGAATAAAAATCAACCTATAACAATTATCCTAACATCCTAGTTTCTCAAGTAATGAAATAATAATGAATTCCTGATAGATTTAAATAAGAATATATCTCTCAAACTATACTCTTGCTTATAATGAATATTCAAATAATTAAATGCAAATAATACTATCAGATAATTCTACACTAAAAATTATTTGTATTAATTATAATAAATAAAAATTAGAATAATTGTTCAAGTTTCTTAAAGACATCATTCACATATTAGAAATAAGAAAAATAATTGAAAGATGAATAAAAGATGATCTCTCAATCCTTTAATCATAATATGTTTCTTTTTATTCTTTGCTCTTTATCTTCTCTTCAAAAGTTAGATTTCTTTTTTCTATCTTTTTATCAAAAAATAATCTCTATCTAACTACATGAATCTCCCTCTTTCTTCTCATCTTCATTTTATTTATATGCTCCTTACAAAATATTACATCTATTTAAGCACCCCTCCAGAAGTACACAACTCTTGATAAAGAGATATGTCCCTTTTAAGCATCTTTTGAAATTCATCTACCCACAACACCCTCTGTCATGCCTACAATAGAACATATATGCCTCCTTTTCATTTCTTTTCTTTTTCTTCTCCTTCACATCTGCCTACCTTTAGAGGCATCACACTCATCACAAAAGCTTGCATTCTTCCTTATTTCTACCCTTTGCATGCTCAATCTTCCATTACTCATAAAATGACAACATATTAAAACAAACATAGAAGATACCAAAATCTAAACAAAATAGCTAAAACTAAACATTTACATTACAATTCTAAACACAAAATACTCAAAAGATATGAACTATTCAAGCTTATATCAATTTTTCCATACTTAAACCTTTGCTTGTCCTGATGTGAAAAATTAAAATGCAAAAAAGTAAAACACAAAAACAAAACATAAAAATTATTAAAACAACATCATGAAGTCTTTGTACTTTATAAAATATTTGGTAAATTAATGAAACAACTTCCATTCAACAATACATTAAACTATATTAACAAATTCTCAAGTAATATCATTAACCATCAAACTTTAACATGCATGTACACCTAATTAAAGAATCATGAGAATGCAAAATAAAAAAATATAGGTACCTTAAAAATTAAATCTATTACAATATGTATTAATCATTGTGAATTTCACATTGCCTAAAATAACTTTCTTTTAAGGTAAACACTTTACTCACACCACTCAAGCATTTGATAACTTATTGTTTCACTCAATCCCTTAATATATCATTACATGCCATAAGCTTATAAATGAGTAAAAATCTCCACCACTAGAAGAAGTTAATGTACTAAATCAAAGGGTTTTAATATAGTTTGTAACTTGGCTTAGTTTAAGGTAAGGATAACTTTAGATAAATAGCTACGATTGTGGGAAAGAAAAGAAACTATAATAGCATATGAGACTTTCAAATTATAAAAGTAAAGCATTACTCATTTAAATTCAAAGACTTATATCTCACTTTAGTTCCCTTTATTCATGTCTATAAATTTTCTCACTTTTGTTATTTTCTTTTTCTTTCTATTTTATTCAATATTGCTTTTTATTTTCCTTTTACATTTATTCTTGAGGATATATAGATAGTAAGGGAATAAAAAGAAGTATTTTGCACATATATGAATCAATTTGTCCCATATAATATGATAATCACCAATCCTTCCATAATAGGTTTCCAACAGAAAAGTTAAGCATTCAAAAATGGATTTAGATTTAATGTGCTCATTTAAATAAGAAAATGGTAAATAGCTCAAACTTGGCTACCTAAAGTCAAAAGGGTGGCTTTTTAAACAAGTTAAAAATAGATATGTCTAATGCCCTTATCACTTTTCATGCATAACATATACTAAATGCAGTCTTGAAAATTACCAAAAATAAGTTCTAAAATATATAGATATAAAAGGGCTCTCTTCAAGAAAAATATACACATTATGCTCAAAAGCTAACAATTTAAGGGTTAAAGCTACTCTAAGTAGTGCTTCATTCAAAACAATAAAAAATACATACATAAAGAAAAACAACTTAAAAAGAACATACATTAAAGTTCTTCACATAATCGTGACCCTTTATAAGTGCACATAAAATCCTAAAGCTTAATAACATTACTAAAAAATTTCATCAACTCGACTAATAATTGCAAAATGCAATAAGTTTAATAAATATATTCCTAAAGTTCACAAAATATAAATGCTCCAACAAGCACACAAACATACAAAACATGCAAAAAAAACACCTAAACTATCTCCCCACACTTAAAAGACACGATGTCCTCATTATTGAAGAAACATGTAAAACTAGACTCATAATAAGAAAAATAAATAGAACACAAAGAATAGAACAAACAAAAAGAAAAATAAATGGAGAAAAAGAAAACTAGCCTTAAAAAGGTCCACTTGGAGATCTCGGTGAAGAAAGCATGAACTTAGTTTTTTGCTTGCAAAAGAAGGACAACAACTTACGATTAATGCTTTGATGGTTTCGACTAAAATCTACCATATGCATCTCTATAGTTTTAGTGATATGCCTTAGAGGTCACATGTAATAGGGTTTTTATCCATATAAGAAAAATTTTATCTAAAAAATAATATGGCATTAATACATTTTTTAGTACTTTTTGTGTAATAACATTTGCTTGAATATGACTTAAACTATTGAATGTAGTCCTTGGAATTTAAACATAGTACAAAGATAATCATGAAGAATTTATAATATGAGATACCTATTATATGAAAATGTGTTAATATCTAATTATCCTGGGTCATAGTCTTAACAAGATAGGACTTTGTTAATATGGATAAACTAGTATATGTTATACTTCTTGAATAGTTCAAGTAGTAGTTCTCATTCTCTGTGAATATTTAGATGATCAAAGTTAACATATGGATGCTTATTAAAAGAACAAATTCATTAGAGACTTGTCGTGCATGAGAAACTTCGCATGGATAATTATACTATCAATGAATTATCTCATCATATTAGTTGTAAAAGTATCCTTGGACTTGAGATCACCAAGGTATCTTAAGTAGCAAGTGTTATACTTTGACTCTTGTGCTTTTACTTCATGAAAGGGTATATATAGCTCGAAGATTGGGTATAATATGAACTACTATGAGGTAGTTGAGTGACCAATAAAGGATTCACAACCTTATTTATAGTGAGGAGTTCTATCTTGAGTATTTCTATACATCTTTATTTAGAAAACCTTAGCTAAGGTGGAATGTAAGGTGAATGAGATTCACAAGGGCATTTTGGGAATAAAGATAAAAGTATGAAAATACAATAAGATCATAAATGAATTGATACATGTCCATATTCAATTCATGAATGAGATTAGAAGAATAATGAAAAGAGTGATTGCATGGAGACTTGATATGGAAGGGTAAAAGTGGAAATCATCGAACTCCTATCATTTGGGTAGTCATAATGTTTGACTAGACGCCTCTCATGACTTGTATAGTAATATATAAAAAATATCAATTGAGAATTGATATTATTGTTTAAAAGAGTTTAAATCATAAGAGTCACAGTTTGATTAGAACTCTTAGAGTCATAGTTTGACTAGGACACTTAGAGTCATAGTTCGATTAAGACTCATAGAATCATAGTTTAACTAGGAATCTTAAAGTTATAATTTGATTAGAACTCTTAGAGTCCTAAGTTGATTAAAACTCTTAGAGTCCTAGTTGGATTGGAACTCTTAGGTATATATTATACTGCCACCATGCATAAGAAACCCAAAGGGTCACACACATATAAAAATTAAGGTCTGAGGTGAAAAAATCTATAAACATGACATGGGATGTCATGGGAACTTATTTGATAAGTTGGTAAGAGAAAATTAAAGGTTTGATAAAAAAAGGAAAAAATATCTTGCATAAAAAGGGCCCATAAGTCCTAATACATGCATAGGGCTCTTATGAGCTAGAGATATTTCTTTTGAACCCATTTAGGATTGGATACAGCTAATAATCAATATAGGGCTTCATTAAAATTTTATAAGGATGTCTACAAAGTTTTAATAGGCTTGAAGCCTATTCAAATGAACAGGTCTAGTTTATTGAAGCTTATGCACAGAATTGGATTATTGGGCCTATGAGTGTCATTTAAGCCCATCCAATAGGTCCAAGCTCAATTAGGAGATACAAAAATTATAACATAACCCTAATCTGACCAATGAGGTATATAATTTTGGGAATTAATCGGTTACATACATCACATGTATAAGCAGAAATTAAAATTTTTAACCAATATGTCTAATCTTGCCATGAATATACAATATAGATATTAATGAGAATAAGAAAAATCACCTTTGATTTTTGTTGAACAGTTGTTTTTCCTTCTCTCCGAGTTATCGCAAACCACAATGTCTAAAATTGAACATCTCCAATCGTAATCCACACAAGAGAAGGATTGAATGAACCAAAGATTATTGGAATCACAAAGTGGCCAAATTCTCCTTGATGCTAGTAAGGAGAGAGTGGTGGCTAAGGTTTTTTGAAAAAGAGAAAAATTCTTTTCTTTTAAAAGTCACTTAACCCTAAATCCCCTTATCTTGGATTTTATAGCTAGGTTAAAAAATCCAACTTCAAAATGCGATTAGGCTCTTTAAAATTTCTGGAGAAATATTACTTGGGCTTTAAAAAATATTATTAATTCAATTGGGCTCAATTAAATCCAATTTAAGTCCTTTCATGAAGGACCCTGCAAGTAACCCATAAACTAGGCCCTTTATGCATATACTTGGGGTTAATCACCTAAATCAATTTTAAATCTACCAGAATTAAATATATAGGCTCCATAATACTTGTGAAATATATTTAATTTATTTTAGTCCAATAATTAGGCCTCTAAGGCCTTTTATATGGAATTTGCGTGGAACCCATCTTCTGGTGGGCTTCTATGCAAAACCCAAATCCCTGGGCCTCTAATTATTTCTCTAATAAACTTATTAATTATTATATTAGCCCTATAACATTTATAGTCTAATAATAATTAATTATGAAATATAATATTTTAATTAGGTCCATTTTGCAGAACATTTCTAAAGAGTTATACGAACATTTCTACTTGTGAATAATTAATTAAATTCTTTAATTAATTATTCTCTTATATATTTCTTTTATCCCATGATAATATCAAATATTATTATCCTTATTATTTTACCATTTTATCCTTTACTCTATATGTGTGTGACCTATTAGATTCCTATCCATATTTGTAGTATAATATATAATTATGAGTTCTATTCAAAACTCATATGATTTAAACTTCTTTAAATCATTTTATAAGTCCCTTATTGATATTTATGATACACTATTATAGAAGTTATAAGCAGCCTCTAGCTAAGCATCATGACTACCAAAATATCAGGAAAGTCAAGTGGTTCTGACTATACCCTTCCACAGAAACAGTTATCGTGCAATTACTCCTTTCACCACTCTTATCTCAATTAGATACTGAGTATGGATTTATGTCAACTCATATAAATCTAATTATGTATGTTCTATTAATTTAACCATTATACCCAAAATGCCCTTTATGGATCCCTATCCATCTTGGCATATTACTTGACATATTTCATGCATGTGTTCTTACATTAATTATCAATTTATTATTAATTGATTATTTAATTAATTAATCACATTAAATAATTAAAGAATCAATTTTGGGCTTAAAACAATGGGTAGGCCGAAACCTACAATTTAAACCCAAAAGTGTGTTCTCACACAAACTAGTTTCGTGTCTTTTGGACCATTTAGGCCTTTGGAATAAGCCAAGCCCACTCCATCCCTTCAAACCCATTAATAAACTTAATTAAAGTCTATAATATTTAATTTAAATTGGCTCATTGGGCCTACCAAGTCATTTACTAATTTAAATCAAACCCGTAAACATAATTAAGCCTATTAAGTGGCTTTAATGAATTAAATTTAATCTAATTAATTCAAGGCCCATTTTAATTAATATAATTAATTAAAAACACATGAATACATCATATATATCAGATTTAGAAGATTAAAAATTGTTTTAAACATGAACTTGCTAAGAACACACTAAGAACATACAAAGAACACCAATTTATCGAACTTTTTGATTAAACTAGTTTTCATGTAAAACTTGTTTGATTTTAATTTTATTTGATTCTATGGATTAATATCATATATTAAACACATAAATTATCATCAATAAAAATTTTTATTTAGAACAACCCCTTAACTATATTGAAAGAATTTCTCCACGCTTAGAAAATGATTCTTTACATTAAAGAATCATGTTTACCTCTTCCATTTTATTTATTTAATTACATATATCTAGAAATTAATATTTCTCATTCATGAATAATCAAATCTAATATTTTAGAGTTCATGAAATAAATAACTAAAAAATAAAATGGAAAACCATTTCGTGAATAATAAAGAATTGTAGATTCATGGCAAAATCATGGCTCTAATACCATGTTGGCAATAATAGGTTACATACATCACATGTATAAGTGGAAATTAAAATTTTTAACCAATATCTCTGATCTTGCCATGAATACACAATATAAATATTAATGAAAATAAGAAAAATCACCTTTGATTTCTGTTGAACAATTATTTTTTCTTCTCACTAGGTTGTCGCAAACCATAATGTCCAAAATTGAACGCCTCTAATCATAATCCACACAAAAGAATAATTGAATGAACCAAAGATTATTGGAATCACAAGGAGGCCGAATTCTCCTTGATTCTAGCAAGGAAAAAGTGGCGGCTAAGGTATTTTGAAGAAGAGAAAATTTCTTTTCTTTTAAAACTCACTTAACCTTAAATCCCCTTATCTTGGATTTTATAGCTAGGTTAAAAAATCCAACTTCATAATGATATTAGGCTCTTTAAAATTACTGAAAAAATATTAATTGGGCTTATGGTAATATTATTAATTCATTCGGGATAATTAAATCCAAATTAAGTTCTTTCATAAAGGACCTTGCATGTAACTCATAAAGTAGGCCCTTTATGCATATACTTTGATTTAATCACCCAAATTAATTCTAAATCCATCCAAAATAAATATATAGGCTCCATAACACTTATGTAATATATTTAATTTATTTTAGTCCAATAATTAAGCCTCTAAGGCCTTCTATATGGAATATGCATGGAACCTATCTTCTGGTGGGCTTCAGCGCAAAAACAAAATTCCTGGGCCTCTAATTATTTCACCGATGGACCTATTAATTATTATATCAGCCCTATAACATTTATAGTCAAATAATAATTAATTATGAAATACAATATTTCAATTAGGTCTATTTTGTGAAACATTTCTAAAAAGTTCTACGAACATTTCTACTTGTGTAAAATTAATTAAACTCTTTAATTAATTATTCTATTTTATATTTCTCTTCTCCCATAATAATATCAAAAATTATTATCCTTGTCATTTTTCCATTTTATCCTTTACTCTTTATGTGTGTGACCTATTGGTTTCCTGTCCATAGTGGCAGTATAATATGTAATTATCAGTTCTATTCAAAGCTCATATGATTTAAACTTCTTTAAATAATTTTATCAATCTCTTATTGATATTTATGATACACTATTATATAATCATTGGGGGCCCCTAGCTAAGCATCATGACTACCTAAATGTCAAGAAAGTCAAATGGTTCTGACTATACCCTTCCATAGAAATAGTTACTGTGTAATTACTCCTTTCACCACTCTTTTCTCAATTAGATTCTAAGTATGAATTTATGTCAACTCATATAAATGTAATTATGTATGTTCTATTAATTTAACCATTATTCCTAAAATGTCCTTTATGGATTCCTATCCATCTTGGCATATTATACTGGCCAGAGATTCTCTGAGCGAGGCAATTATAGAATCATGCAAGATAACTTCCATTAATAAATCTAGGATGGTGAATCCTTTATCAATTACTCAACAATCTTCAAGTAGGTCATAATACACCTAAACTCCTTACTATGTTCACCCCCAATTGGAAGTAATTAGTTATGGAGTCAAAATATATCACTTACTACTTAAGATAACCTTGGTGATCTCAAGTCTAAGGATACTTGCATAACCATTATGAAGAGATTCCTTACTGACATAGATTTAATATCCATATGAGGATTCTCTTTGTAGGTTTCTAATGAACTTGTTCTTCTAACAAGCATCCACATGTTAGCTTTGATCATCTCCTATAATCATAATTATGAGAACTGATAATGGTGATTTATATGATATTTGTAATATGTTTTTAGGTGTTTAATTGAGTTAATTTTATGTTAATTAGGTTGAATTTGAGTTTAATTGGTTAATTTTATATTTTTGGAGTTAATTATAATTTTTGGTGTTTTACATGGTTAATTTACAAGAAACAACTACAATGCATGGGGAGGATGTATTGTTTATTAAATTGTCTGTTTGAATATAGAAGTATGAGCTGCTTGTTAGAAGTGTCATTCTCTCCCACAACTCTTTTCCATTCTCTTGTAATATTGATTCAAGATCCTGTTTTCTACCTTAAATTATTTTTCCTGAGAAATAAAAAGTGACTACTTTTGAATAGAATGACAAAATAGGCAACCAGCAGGCTGAAAAAGTGTGCCTGAACTTACAAAAGGGCTTCAAATTTGAACATTTCAGTGAAGAATATGCCCTAGCTAGTATATGACATGGAGGAAACAAACTTTACTAACTGTTACTAGCTCTTCCTTAAATTGATTTGAACAGTTTCTTCCAAGCTGCATATAGTGCTCTCATCTTCTTAAACAATAATAAGAGTTCATATGTTTTGGATTGTCCATTTGTAGTTGTAGGAAAGAAATTCATGAAAGGGAAATTCGACGAATGAATAACAAAGTTAGAAGGTAGCTAATTATTTTCCTTTTGATTAGGGAAACTCATTTTATTTACCAGTGGTCTTATGTGCCCTATGTAGTCAGCAATTAAACCATGAAAAAATGAATCTTAATTTCAGAGTTTTATGAATAGTATCTGCATCTTTTATGTTTATTCTCCCTAAATATCCTTTTCTTCCTTTTAGAACCTTCTTCCAGCTATCAAATATATCAGTGTTTAAGTAACAAGATCTCTTTTACTGTTGCATTTATGCTTGATGTGATGTTATAATTTTTAACTTTTGATATTAGTAAAGAAATGAAATATTGTACTGATTTTTGAAGTTAATTATCTCAAGACGTTACTTGGCAAAAGTTACCAAAGAAGTCCTATCATATCTGAAAGTAAGAAAATACCAGGTTTTACTAAGGCCCCTAAAGCAATTATTGTTGAGACTAGTTTTCTATTAATGCTTCCTCTTTTTTTTTACCTCTACTACTTAATCTATTGTATGGTGCATTAGTGTTTTGTGATAAAGTTTTTTCCAATATTATTGCCTGTCAAGAGAAATTCTCTTGTTCCCTCACAGTGGAAATTATTACCAGACTTAAAATATATTAATTTTTTTGCAAGTCTCTAGGATTTACTTTATAGGACTATGGACTTAATGTTCTTTCTATCTTGTTTCAAGAGCTTTTGAATAGGGCATTTAACCATTACAATATTCAAAATCTATAAAGAGCAACATTAGATAGAAGTATCTTTTAGTTTTCATTTTATTTCTATGACTTCACTATATCTCTTTGTTGGTGAACAATCTTTATGATTTGTAATTCTTTGGGAGCCATAATCTTGGTTTCAATTTGAGAGATTGATTATTACTCAAGACTTGGAAAAAGAATGGTTTCTCATTATTCTTTAAATTGGTATGAAGAATCCTATGCCTATATTAGATGCAACATCCTCTACGCTGTACTTCAGTTTTAATTGACATTTGATCTAATTAAGCAGTTTTATGGCAAAAATGGATTGAGCTTACAATATCCTTTATTTGACTTTTAAGTACTTATTCTCTAACTCTTGTGGAGTCTAAAATATTACCAGTGAAATCAAAGACCTTCAAAAAAAGCTCGATAAAAGATAAACATCATAGATGCTGGCATTACAATACTATTACTTGAATCTAATTTGGAGAACTTCTCGAAGATTTTTGAAAATATGTTTGTCTTTATCTAAACTTTAAGAAAAAAAGTGAAATTTCCTTTGTTATTGTTTTCTATTCACTTGGAATAGTTTTAAGCCAGTCAATTCACTAGTTAGAGAGGTGTTAAAAAGCAAAGAGTTGGTTTGTATCAATTTTTTATTAAAATATTATTTTTATATCCTAATACTCATTTATTGTTAGCTGAATTATGCCCATGATACTTGTGCTTGGCAAGCTATAAAATTATTGTTTTTTTATGGTTATACACTTTTATGTTTGCTTTATCTTTATATTCTCCTATTTTCATATCAATATTGATCTTTAAATGTGCAGTTACCACGGCTATACAATGTGTGCAAGCAAATGGGGACAGTTAAATCTTTTCAGAATATTCTTGATAATGTTTTTATTCTACTATTTGAAGTCACAGTCAATCCAAGTTTTCATCCTCAACTATCGGTAAAGAGGGAGTGCATTTAGGCTTAGGGTATATTACCACATCAATATTAGCTATGAGCTAGTTCTATATTTGGTAGGAAATTTTAAAGATTTAATTTCTTATTAATTTTAGGGAAATAGATTGTAGAAACAACATTTTATTTTATATATTGTTTTTTATGTTAACTCTATATTTGTAATGAATTCATTACAAATTATATATATATATATATATATATATATATGAAAATATAAGATTATTGTTTATATTTTTATCTATTATACATGAATTTTATAATATAAGATTATTATTTATAGTGTGTACAAGATGAAAATTTAAAAATAGATCAAAAGAAAAACTAAATTATGCAATAATTTAGCGATGGATTCACGACAGCAACTGTCGCTACTGTGTCAGCGTTAGAATTTAACAAATAATTAGTGACTAATATTTTGTCGCTAACTTTTACAGTAAATTTATAATTAGCGATGAAATTCGCGTTGGAAAATGTAGTCACTAAAAATTATTATTATAATACAGGCGACTAATAATGTAAATACATTAGCGATGGCATAAACAAATTAGCGATGAAATTTTTCATCGCTAATTTAGTGACTGATTTGGGATTCCATCGCTAATATATTAGAGATTGGGCTATTAGCGACTGTTCTTCGCGCCGTCCCTAATTTATTTTAGCGATGAAATTTTCATAATTAGCAACGGAAATTGTCGTCGCTAATTGGCAGTTTTTTTGTAGTGGTCTTTCACAATCAACATATATAGACAACGTATTGAAGAGGTTCAATATGGATCTATCTAAGAAAGGATTTATTCCCATGGTATATGGGAAAATACTTTCTAAGTCCATATGTCCTCAAACACAAAAGCAGAGAGAAAGTATGAGGAGGATCCCATATGCATCTGTAATAAGATAGATCATATATGTTATGTTATGTAAACATCCAAATATTTCACATATTTTGAGTGTCACAAGTATATTCCAATCGAATTATAGGGAGGAATATTGGATGGTAGTCAAGAACATCTTTAAGTGCTTAAGAAGACTAAAGAGATGTTCTTGGTTTATAGAGATGTTGATTCAAAAAAAAGTTGGTATACAGATGCCAACATTCAATCTGACAAAGATGATTGTAAATTACAGTCAGGGTTTGTGTTTTTGATGTGTGATGGAGCATTTAGTATGAAAAGTTCCAAACAAGAGATGACTGTAGACTCAATAACAGAGGCTTAGTACATTATAGCTTTTGAGGCAATAAAGGAAGCTGTGTGAAATAAGAAGTTCATCATAAAACTAGGAGTGGTCCCTAGCATTGTTGATCAAATACCTTTGCATTGTGATAACAATGGAGCCATTGCATAAGCAATGGAACCATGATTTCATCATAGGTCCTAACATGTCCTTAGATACTACCATATCATTAAGGAGATTATAACAAAAAGCGATGTGAAGATTGAGAAAGTTCCCATAGATGATAATGTGGTAGATACTTTCACAAAAGCACTATCCTAGAACAAGTTCGATCACCATTACATTATATGGGTTTTAGATATGTAGGTGACTGGCTCTAGTGAAAGTGGGAGATTGTTAATGATATTCCCAAGAGCCTACAGGTAATAGGGTTTTTTTTTCCATGTATAAAACATTTTATTTGAATAATAACAAGGCATTCATACAATCTTTAGTACTTTTTTGTAATAACATTTGCATACATATGAATTAAACTATTGAATGTAGTCCTTGGTATATAAACACAGTACAAATATAATTATAAAGAATTCATGATATGAGATACCGATTGTATGAAAATGTCTTAATACCTAAATTATCCATAGTTGTATATTAATAAGATAGAACTTTGTTAATACAGATAGACTAGCATATGTTATACTTCTTAAATAGTTCAAGCAGTAGTTCTCATTATCTAAGATTATTGAAATGATCAAAGTTAACAAATGGATGCTTGTAAGAAGAACATGTTCATTAGAGACCTATCATTAGAAACTTCACATGGATACTTATGCTATATCAAGGAATTATCTCATCATATCAGTTGTCAAAGTATCCTTGGACTTGAGATCACCAAGGTATCTTAGGTAGCAAGTGTTATACTTTGATTCATGTGCTTTTACTCCATGAAAGGGTATGCATAGCTCGTAGATTGGGTATAAAATGAACTACTTGGAGGTAGTTGAGTAACCAATAAAGGATTCACCACCTCACTTATAGTGAGGAGTTATATCTCGAGTATTTCTATACATCTTTATTCAAAAAACCTTGGCCAAGGTTGAATTGAAGGTGAATGAGATTCACAATGGCATTTTGGGAATAAAGACAAAAGTATGAAAATACAATAAGATTCATGAATGAATTGATACATGTCCATATTCAATTAATAAATGAGATTAGAAGAATAGTGAAAGGAGTGATTATATGGAAACTTGATATGGAAAGGTAAAATTGTAAACCACTTAATTCCTATCATTGGGTAGTCATAATGCTTGACTAAAAGCCTCTCATAACTTGTACAATAATGTATGGAAAATATCAATTTAGAATTGATATTATGGTTTAAAAGAGTTTAAATCATAAGTGTCACAGTTAGATTAGGACTCTTAGAGTCATAGTTCAACTAGGACTTTTAGAGTTACAGTTCGATTAAGACTCTTAGAATCATAGTTCAACTAGGATTTTTAAAGTCATAATTTGATTAGAACTCTTCGAGTCCCAATTCAATTAGAACGCTTAAAGTCCTAAGTTGATTAGAACTCTTAGATTCCTAGTTTGATTGGAACTCTTAGTTACATATTATACTACCAACATGCCCCGAAAACTCAAAGGGTCACGACACATATAAGACTTAAGGTCTGAGGTAAAAGAAATGTATAAACATAACATGGGATGTCATGGAAACTTATTTGATAAGTTGTTATGAGAAAACTAAGGGTTTGTTAAAAAGGGAAAAAGTCTCTTGCATATAAAGACCGATAATGCCTAATACATGCTTAGAGCTTTATAAGCTAGCGATGTTTCTTTGGAGCCCATTTGGCATTAGATGTAGCTAATGATCAATATAGGGGTTCATTAATATCTTATAAGACTATACATAAATTTTGAGTGGGTTTAGAGCCCATTCAAATGTGCATGCCTAATTTATTCAGGCCCTATGTGCAGAATTGGATTATTGGACCTATGAGTGTCATTTTAGCCCATCCAATTTGTTCAAGCTCAATTAGGAGATATAGATATTATAATATAACCCTAATCTAAGCCATTAGGTATATAAACACATCTTAAAGTCAGAATTAAGGTAAGGAAAAGAGAAAATGAAAATTAGAACTCTTATAGCAGCAAACCCTAGCCTCCTCTCCTCATCTCTTTTAGTTGAATTGGCTTTACTAGTCCCTAAGATAATTTTGGCAATTGCTACCTCTTAAGAAGGTTCTTAGACTACACTTCTTGTATGGATACCTTGTAGGTGCCTTGAAGTAAGGACACTGGTGGTTTAGAACAACCTAATGCAACGTTTAAATAACTGTTCAACAAACACCTATGGTAAAGTTCTAAACTTTAGCTAGGAAATTCAATTTTTTTGACTAGATCATGAATTTTGGTTTATAAAAATTTTAAATTCTGCCCTTTACATGTGATATAATATAATAATAAACAAACAAATAGCTTCCACCTCAGTAGCAAGATTCTGGT
>JBBPFJ010000192.1:167654-200036 GCA_037975025.1 Excoecaria agallocha
ATATACTTTGGCTAGTTTCCTTTGTACATTATAAATATGCTATAGTATTTGTTTAAGACATGTTTATTATTATTATGAATGAAGTATAATTTACATCCATTTGTGTGCTTTGATTTGCTATGTATGATTGGCCACCATATTTGGCATGCTAGTCAATTTATTCGCAATGAGGGTTGTAATTCTTTGATGGAAAAACAAATAAATGTACTTGAAGCATTGAATTCACTTAGAGATAAGGAATTCACTTTTAGGGGTAAAGAATTGGCATAGAGCTTCATAATTTTTGTTTATCTCTATAATGACACGAGAGTGCTTATAGACTCTAAATGAAAACATCTTTACTCACAACGAGAGTTACTTTAAAGAATCTTGGCTAAATTCTCCGGTCACTTTATTTATACAATTACCTGTACTTGTTCTTAAATGAATTACTATTTCATATTTTTAATGTATGTTCATACTATCATTTATGTCATATTTAATCCAAATTAATTTAATATATCCAAAGTAGTTTAGATATTTAGTCAATTGCATAATCTTTACTTTATTCGTTACCTATCCATCTACTCGTTGTGATTTCAATACAAAATTTACACCGTTCCAAAGATACCCTACTCATCCTATATGTAGTCTAGTGAGACTAAGAGTTTAAATAAATCCGCATCAGATTTTGACGCCGTTGCCGGGGAACGAGTTGAATGAATTTTTATTGATTGGTACAAAAGAGTAGATGTTTTAGGATTGTATAATACAAATTAGTTATTAGATGTATGAATTCTTATATTGTGTTTTGTTTGCTTTAGAATTAGAGTTTTTGTTTATGATTTATGTTTGGTTAAGTTTTAAGCAGTTTATAGTTTTCTTTCTTATTGATTTATTTATCTGTTTTAATTTAACTTTTGGCTTGAGATTGGTATGATTTTGCAGAAAAATTGTAGCACAGTATCATGTTCACGAGTGTAGTTCAACTCGTGAACATGTTCATGAGTGTTCTTGAGCTAGCAATATACTCTATCGTGAAAACTATACCGAGTCGTGAAGAAGATCACAAGTAGCACAGAAAGGAAATGATACCAAGTCGTGAAAGGCTGTCCGACTCATGAACATTTTTCTCAGTTGCCTGCATTTTGTTTTCCACAAGTCGTGATTCTTTTGCCGACTCGTGAACATCTCCTATTGTGCCACGAATGCTTCATTCTTTCACGAGTCGTGATGATTATGCCGACTCGTGATGCACTGTTCCAAAATTACGGAGTCATGATTTTTACTTCATGTTCTTATTTTTAATTCATTTTTATTTCTTTCTTTAACTATTATTTATTTTAATTAATCATCTTTGCGGTTTTAATTTGGATTAACTGCCCTTAATTAACTTAAATTTAATGGGGGGAACGGATATAAATCAAACCTAGGGTTTGTGAAACGACATTTCTTTTCACTTTCTCCTTCCTTCTTCTATACATACTGCAGTTACTCTTTTCTTCACTTTTCACATTTCTTTTCTTTTTACTTTCCTCGTACACTTCTTTTCTCTTTCACTGCACCATACATTCATGTTTGTTTACTTGCTTTTCTTTCACTGCACCATACATTCACATTTCTTTTTTATACATTCACGTTTCTACATTTTTTTCTCTAGCTAATTCTCTTTAACAACAATGGTGAGAACCAAGAACGTCTCAACCTCAAGGGGTCAGCAAGGGGGAGATGAAGCATAACTAGCAAGTTTATAGGTAGATTTTGGTTCACCCTTTCCCCTTTCCTCTATCCATGAAGGTAATAGATTCCTTATTCTTAAGGATAAAACAATTTCTCAATGTAAGTATTTCCCAAACTCTTTGCTTGAACAAGTGGGATTGCTTGATGCAGTGAATGAAATGCTATCTCAATGTGGCTTATTGCGTTTTTTTAATATGCATGAACAATTTTATACTGATTTGGTCTTGGAATTTTACACAAATTTGAAGGAAAATGCTGAAAATCCTAGGTTAGTGGACTTTCGTTTGAATGGAATTGATTATACATTAACATATTTCATGATGCATTGCATTTTTGGCTTTAAATAATTTGGATTATGTGATCCTCCTAAGAGTTATAGGCCTAATGCTTTTTGAAATTTTCTCACTGGTTTAACTATACCATTTAGGGCTAGAGAGGCTAAGTCTATGTTTATAATAGATTTGAAGTATTGGATTTTGCATAAGATCCTTGCTTCTGTTGTCTTTAACAAGCCTAAATTTAATAGAGTTTCAAGTCATGAAATTTTCTTGATTTGGTGTGTGCATAATCGCAAGTCTATTTGTTGGTCTTTTTGGATTTTCAAACAATTATTGAATTGTGTTGGTCGTCTGGAGTCTCCTATCACCCATGGACATGTAATAGCTGCTATTGCTAGGAGTCTTGATATTGATTTGCATACTTATGACCCAGCCCTTCCATGCTTGTATTTTTCCAAACATCTTTTTATTCGGGGTGAAATTGTCAATAATTCTTTTCAATTTGTTCCCCCGCTTTCACTTTCTTGTTGGAAGGATCTTGCAGGAACCTCTACTCCACAAGAAGTGGCTGAGGAAAACACTTCGGATGAGGTAAGGGATGAGGCATAGGAACAAGGAGATGTTCCTATGGAGGATGTTCCTAGAGACGAGGTTGTTATTTCACCACCTATTGCTGGATCTTCTTCACATTCCATTCATTCCGTGTTCAACCAGTTGTTGCAAAATCAATTTACCATTCAGAATCAACTCACATCGTTAGAGCAAGTTACCTCCCATTTGGTTCGCCATCAACGTCGCCTTGAGCACAAGGTGGACGCCTTCATTGCCCAATCGGGCTATGTGGTGTCTTCGCCTCCACCTTCACCATGATCTTAGGGGAGTTTTCTTTCCTTTATTCTTTAGTTTGTTTCTTTTTGTTTTTGTTTTTTTGTTTTGTTTCTTCACATTGAGGACAATGTGTGTTCTAAGTGTGGGGGAATAAAATATGTTGTATGTTATATGTTTTTGTTTCACATTGTTATGTTTGTTTGGGTGTGTATCTTTTTCTTTATTTAGACTAAACTTTTTAGTAAGTTTTCTTATAAGTATTGCTCTCAATTGGTTATAATATAGGTTGTTATGTTGAGTCATTTGTTTTTTTGCTCATTTGATTAGTTTTTCGAAGTTTTTGGCATGTGTTTTGCGTTGTCAAGTTATCTTTTTTTTTTACTTCTTTCAACATTCTAGGTTATTTAGTCTCTTTACTAACTATGCTTTAAGGTTAGAATTTGATCATTTAGTTTAAGATTTTAGGATTTTGTTGCCTCATGGAAACTATAGCCATAATACTTACTTTTACCTTTTAATAATGGATGAGGGCTAGCAAAAAGAAAACAAATTATGCTATTTTAAAAGCAAGATGTATAATTAAAAATTTCAATAGAGTATGGGATGGAGCATAAAACGCACCCATTACTATATTCTCTTGCTATTTTAAAATACATGGGATAAAGCTTTAAAGAATTCCCATGCTAAAAGAAAAAAAAATAAAAAAAAGAAGAAAAAAAATTTAGTCTAAAAATGCCATGAGATTGGTTTAAAGGTATGTGTACTTGCAATTTTTCCTAAAAGGTAACTATAGTCTTAAAATCTTAGGTTTTATGAACAATATTCTCCCTTGAGCATGGTTAGTTTTGAGACTTTATTAACTTGATGTTGGGTTTAGTAAACTTAGGTGACTTGGTAACTAAAAATATGTCTTAAGATTTGATTTACTGAAATTTTGAGTGTTTAAGGTATTTGACTTCATCTCAATCTTATTTTAAGTAAAAATTGAGCAATGCTTTATAGTATAACTTCCTTAGTTTAACTTGGGATTAAATTTTCTCACTTTTCTCTTGCTTGAGGACAAACAAGGTTTAAGTGTGGGGGAATTTGATACCTTGTAAAATGTCTACTTTTTAATATGTATTTTCTTATGTTTAAGTGGTTTAAGTATGTAATATTATGTGTATTTTGTGTGTTTATGTGTTTATGTGTGTTTTTAGGTTAAAGTTGGAGTAAGTATGAAATAAAGTGAAGAAATGGTGAAGATTCAAGAATGAAGATCATGAGTCATGAAGTGGTTCACGACTCGGACTAGAGTTCACGAGACGGAGGGCAGTTCACGAGTGAGGCAGAGAAGAAAGGATCACAAGTCGGCAATATGTTCACGAGTCAGTAACATGTTCACGACTCGGATGGAACATCACGAGTAAAGGAGCACGGCTGGAATTCACGACTCGTGAAGTAGATCACGAGTCGGAAAAATACCTGTTCCCAAACGATGCCATCTTTCTGCACATGATTTTTCAGCCAAGCATCATGACCCTTCATGGCAACTTTTTACATTGACAACCATTATGAAGAGACATGTTTATAGAGTTTTTCCTCTATAAATATGGATGGCATTAACTGAAGAAAGGGAGATCAATCAATGTTTAGTTTTTAGAAATATAGTTATTATTTTGGTTAAATATTTTTACTTAGTTTTTATTAGATGATGACAAAGGAAAAAGCCAAAGGAACATGAGATGAGTTTCTTTCTCTTGTTTTGTCTTTAATTCAATTATATACTTTGGCTAGTTTCCTTTGTACATTATAAATATGCTATAGTATTTGTTTAAGACATGTTTATTATTATTATGAATGAAGTATAATTTACATCCATTTGTGTGCTTTGATTTGCTATGTATGATTGGCCACCATATTTGGCATGCTAGTCAATTTATTCGCAACGAGGGTTGTAATTCTTTGATGGAAAAACAAATAAATGTACTTGAAGCATTGAATTCACTTAGAGATAAGGAATTCACTTTTAGGGGTAAAGAATTGGCATAGAGCTTCATAATTTTTGTTTATCTCTATAATGACACGAGAGTGCTTATAGACTCTAAATGAAAACATCTTTACTCACAACGAGAGTTACTTTAAAGAATCTTGGCTAAATTCTCCGGTCACTTTATTTATACAATTACCTGTACTTGTTCTTAAATGAATTACTATTTCATATTTTTAATGTATGTTCATACTATCATTTAAGTCATATTTAATCCAAATTAATTTAATATATCCAAAGTAGTTTAGATATTTAGTCAATTGCATAATCTTTACTTTATTCGTTACCTATCCATCTACTCGTTGTGATTTCAATACAAAATTTACACGGTTCCCTTCGGAACGATACCCTACTCATACTATATGTAGTCTAGTGAGACTAAGGATTAAAATAAATCCCCATCAAAGAGCACACTCACAAGAGCTTTTTTTCAAGCTATTAAATGGTTATATGCATTCAGTTGAAAAATTGGAAGGCACATCTTTCACTAAAAGATTAGCTAAAGGTTTAGCAATAAAAGAAAAATCTTTAATGAACCTCCTATAAAAACCCACATGACCTAAGAAAGACCTAATATCTTTAATTGTAGAAGGCGATGGTAACTTTTCAATCAATTCAGTCTTAGCTCTATGAACTTCAATACCTTTCCTATAAATTTTATAGCCTAATACCGTACTTTTTTCTACCATGAAATGATACTTCTCCCAATTAAGTACTAAATTTGACTCCTCACACCTAGATAAAACTCTATCTAAATTATGACAGCATAACTCAAATGAGTCATAATACATAGAAAAATCATCCATGCAAACTTCTATAATTTTCTCAATCATATCATCGAAAATTATAGTCATACATCTTTGAAACGTTGTTGGTGCATTACATAATCCAAAAGGCATTCTTCTATAAGTAAATGTTCCATAAAGACATGTAAACCTTTTTTTTCTTAATCACTAGGGTAAATAAAAATTTTAAAATAACCAAAAAATCCATTAAGAAACAATAATGAGAATAACTAGCAATTCTTTCTAACATTTGATCAATTAAAGTTTGAGGGAAAAGATCTTTCCTAGTTGCTAAATTTAACTTCCTATAACCTGTACAAACCCTCTATCTAGTAGTGGTTCAAGTAGGAATTAATTTTCCATTCTTATTTTTAACAATATTTATACCCCCCCTCCCTCCCTTTTTGTTACACATTTAATTGGACTCACCCAAGCACTATCCGAAATTGGATAAATTATTCTAGCATTAAGTAATTTTATTACTTCTTGCTTAACTACTTCTTTCATATTTAGATTAAGTCCCCTGTGTCTATCTAGTTTTGGTTGATAACCATTTTTCATATGAATTCTATACATAACTGTTTTAGGGCTAATCCCACTCAAATCAGAAATTTTCCATCCTATACTTTTAATTCTCTTCCTAACAACTTGTAAAAGTGAATTTTCATGTATCAAAGTAAGCTTGATAGAAATTATAATTGGTAAAGTGTTATTATCACCAAGAAATGATTACATCAAATGGCTATGTAACTCTTTCAATTCAATAACCGGAGGACATACAATAAATGGTGGAAGTGGTTCCTCATTTCTATGCAAAATCTCAGGTCGACAATCAAATTGTTCCACCTCCTCTTCATCCTTCTCTCTAATTCTTGCTTCCTCTTGATCCTCATTCTCTAAAACATTTAACTCACAAGCATCAATTAGATCAAGTTTCATACATAAATTCTCATACATAGAATACTTAAGTGTTTTATCCACATGATACTCAACATTATCTTCTCTTATTCTCAAAATCAACTTTATTTTCAAAACATCCATTAATACCCTACCAGTATTCATAAATGGTCTTTCCAAAATCAAAAGGAAATTTGCATCATATGCAAAATCAAGGATAACAAAATCTGCAGGAAAAATAAACTTATCTACCTTTATAAGAACATCTTCAATAATGCCATATGGTTTCTTAATAGATTGGTTAGCTAATTGCAGAACCGTAGAAGTAAGTTTAACATCTTCCAACCTTAATAACTTCAAAATACAAAATGGCATAAGATTTATGCTAGCTCTTAAATCTCAAAGACACCTTGGAATTCCGTGTCCCATAACTTATGAGGTATAGTAAAACTACAAGGGTCTTTTAATTTAGTTGGCAAACTACTAGTAATTATGGAACTACAATCTTCTATAAGTGAAACAGTTGATATATCCTCCCAACTCCTTTTCTTTGAAATTAAGTCTTTTAAAAAATTTTCATAACTAGGAATTTGAGATATTGCTTCAACAAATGATAAATTAATATACAAATTTTTTATTTTTTCAAAAAAAGTTAAGAATTGCTTATTTGTAACTTTATGTTTGAGTCTTTGTAAAAATGGTAAATAAGGTTGAAAGATTGTTGGCTTGGTATCTCCATCTGTCATGCTCACGATAGGTGTCGTGCTCAAAATATAAGGCTTGCCGGATCCTTATCATTTTTCTCGTACAACATTTCAACTACATTAGATAAAACAAAATCATTCACATATTTCTTACCTAACCTCAATGTTATTGATTTCATTTACTCCTTTGGATTATCTTTCTTATTGCTTAGAAGACATCCTTGAATTCTTGAAAGCAAAGCATTTGCAATTTGTCCCAACTAAACTTCCAAATTATGAATAAAAGATGATTGATTCTTGGCTATTTGATCAAATTTTGATTCAAACCTCTTTTGATTCTCATCTTGAGAATTTATCTTTAAGTTTATACCCTTAAGAAATCTATCCATCTTCACTTCAAGTGCTTCAAAATGGTATCATGCCTACTGAAATTCCATTGCTCCTCTATTTTGGTTATTACCCCATGAAAAGTTTGGATGGTTATGCCAACCAGGATTATAGTGTTAGAGTAAGGGTTTCTACGACCTTATCTCATAACAAAACTGACTTTTCCCTTCGTACTAGCTATTCCCAATCCATAATCATTGCTATTGTGCCTTTGTTGACCATATAACATATGTGAATTTGGTGGAGATACTCCTATACTTAAATTACCAATCTTATGAGTCAATGTTGTCACTTATGCTTGCAATGTAACAACAAAGTCAATAGAATGAATACCTTTAATAGTTGAAGAAGGTGATACATTTACTCTCTTAGTTGGCCACATGTAGTTGTTTGTAGCCATCTTTTTAAGTAACTCACAAGAAGCATCTATAGTTTTTCACATAAGTGATCCACCTGCAACTGCATCAATCACTCCTCCAGTTGTATGATTCACCCTATTATAAAAAGTTTGCATGAGTAACTCCTTTGGAAGATTATGTGTGAACAACTACACCAAAGTTCCTTAAATCTTTCCCAAGCTTCATGTTGAACAAAAATAGTGATATCTTTGATTATCTTTGTAGTTTTGGCTAAAGGGAAATATTTTGATAGGAAAGCTTATGTTAATTGGTCCCATATGGTTATAAATCCTCGTGTAATGGAATTAAGGCAAGATTTAGTTTTATCTTTCAAAGTAAAAGGAAAAAACATAAATTTAATTGCATTTGTTGATACACCATTCATCTTAAATGTATCACAAATCTCAAGGAATTTTATAAATGAGCATAAGGATCCTTATTTAGCAATCCATAAAATTGAATACTATTTTGTACCATTTGTAGCAATGTTGGTTTAATCTCAAATTGGTTAGCATTTTACGTATCTCAAAATTGAATACTATTTTGTACCATTTGTAGAAATGACATAAAGTTTGGCATATAATATATAACATAATGTAAGATAATTAGTTGTCCTTAGTGTATAGTGAGTAATATAGGACACTAGGATATAATAGCTAGCCATTGGGACCCTGTAATACCTCTATCCTGTAATCTAGCTATAGTTCTTAATTCAATTCAATGAAACATTCTTTACTATGCCATCAAGTCAAACTTTACCATAATATGCAAAAATTTAAGAATAATACTTACATAAAAGTCCTTTAAAACATTACAATGTTTACACATACTAAACAACTATACTTATACTAAAATTTCCAACATAATTTAAAACTACACAACCAAAAATAAATTTTAAAAAAATTAAAACTATATATTTTTGGATCTTCTAAGACTTATGTTTGCATTCCAGCTACAAATATCAACCTTGAAAAAAATAAGTCATATCCTTGCAACCTACATGGATAAAAATCCGTGCTAAGCTATAAAGCTTAGTAGAGAACATAAAGCATGAAGATAACCTCTCATATAAGTCATCGATTGCACACACATATGTGAGCATATAAACAAGCATACAATATCATAATGCTATCAACAAGTATTACATTCATGATATCTCAAAACATTATACTATCTTCCTTGTCAGAACTAACTTTTACATCATCATACAAATCTCAAATCATCAGTTAATGGCAAGTATATTAAGTAAAATCACCTTTTTAAACAAAGTGGTCCTATGTGCTAGTTATATAAACTATATAATTGCGTGCAACCATGATTTTATGTAACCAAATCATAAAAAAAGGTATTTACACTATACCTTTAATATTTATTGTCGAATCAATATGCTTCCATTCTTTGTCATTTTAAAAGTCATCTATATACTCCTAAGTATACATATATAAATTTGACACGTGTGCTTCATATTTATAATTCTCATTTGGTCTTAGTAACTCACTTGACTTCCATGCATATGCATCTTGCAACCTAACCTGTAGTTAATTTTAATCAACCCGCTACATGGTATTAAGCTAATCATTTGGGTTTATATACATGCCTAATTATCCCACAAGTTTTATATCACCTACATTTATTATTGTAATCATGTTTATTCCTTGTATTTTATTATTAGGCCTAGATGAGTTACTGTTTGTTCTTTTCTTTAATTCATATAAGAGTTTCTAGTTTATTATTACTTAATAGTCCTAGATTGCACCCAACCCATATATCACATTAAAGTGGCATACAAAGTTGTAGATTCTCACCTTGAAGATTCTTACAAACAATAAGTAGTAGTACTTCTCCATTGATCATGAGTCACAACATATTTTATAATTATCAAATAAGCAACCAGTTCCACATACCATATATTGACATATACCATAGTAATGTTCATTCACATAAAGAACATATGATTACCACTGACATGTGTATACAGTAATATTGACAAAGCATTAGCATATACTCGTGACACTACAATGTAATATACTTATAAATACATGTTTCATGTGTAGTGTAAAGGAATTCCATATAAAATACTATGAAGTCAAATTAAGAATTATCATGCTTCAATAATCTGTAAATTAAACACCAAACTTTTCTTACTTTATATTAAGCCTGCACTATTCTGAAGAAGTGGATAATGGGTTAGGCTATTACACCCAAAGATACGAGCAACATACTTAAAGGTATTAATTATAAGGACCTAAACGGGGTCAAACAAATAACTTTAGACCTAAATAAGGTCAAACAAATAACTTAGATAGGTCAAACGGATCCAAACAAGATTGGTTATAACCCAAATAAGGTTGTTTAGTATCCAAATGAGACCACATCTATTTAGTCACCCAAATGGGATTGATTACAACTCAAATGGGGTTAAAACTATTTTGATGACCCAAGTCAAAACTATCGTAGCTGCAAGGTACCCCCCTTATAGGCATGCCTATCTATTCACATCCTAGATATGATAAAAGCAATTAAGTCTCTTTGTCTTTCATTACATTACTCTTTTTTATCATAAACATATATGTACAAGTACACCTATGTATAACTATATACAAGTAATCATATACATGCTCATGTGAAATTTCTATAACAACTGATCATGTAAACTGTTGAGTATTGCTCTTTTATACTATGCTTCATTTACCATCATATATATATATATATATATGGGTATACTTTATAATCATAACTACTTAACAACATGCTTTTATGATCATATATGTACATACATACTTTACTATCCCTCTTATATGATAATTTTATCATAACTTTAATCATGTGAAAACATTACATATGCACATTATTATTTAAAATTTCACTTCATTACACATATAGAATGATCACCCATATGTGTATATATGTATATGTTTAAATTTACAGCCATATGGTAATCATATTTTATGAACTTTCATATATTTCATTGAAGGTTCCACTATATGATAACAATATATCTTATTATACTACATAAAAGCATAAGAATACATTATTGAATTTTAACACCTTAAATCTCATGTAAATTTTTTTCTTCAATATTTAATGTTCATCTTTACCACTTTATTTCTATAAATCATTATATTAATCTCATGTTTGATATTACATAATACCCTCATCTTTGTCTTTAGAATGCTCTAAAAGTATTTAAGAAGGTATAGATAAGCTCAAGTATCAGTTTGAATGCTTAAAATCAAGTTTATAAGGATCATAGGAGGGTCACGGTCATTACCAAAAGAGTACTGACCATGACATAGGTGTAATTTTGATTCTAGACTGACCTCACTATCATTACCAATTTGGTATTGATCATGACATACATTTTGTATAAAGGCAAATTTCCAGTTTCATTTTGTTTTCAATTTTAGACCTTCTAAACATCATTTTTAGGCAAAGTCTCCTTCTACAAACTTATTCCACTATGTTTCTAGTTTCTATAAAATTAATAATCATCTCAATATCAGCTCTCAATCTCAAGATACTAATAAAAAAAATGAAAACTCTTCCTAAAGAAAAGGTTGCTCACATATCCGATTTCATACCAACCTTTGACATTTTTAGAATCAAAATCAGATAATGTGTTCTTCATAGAAAATATAAAGATTAAAGCCTAGTTTAACCATTATTTAGTCCCATAGCATTTTAACCTTTGTATTATAAGTTATACCTAAATTACTATAACCCGTTCATTGACACTAGGCAGTAGTTAATACTACCAAATCAGTTTTGTCACCAGTTATAAAATTCATAAAAGAAAATGGGTATATAATTAAAACAAGTTTCCTTCATAAAAATTGTGCTCTTATGAGTCTATTTTATTTAAAATTTTACCTTAAAGAGTTTAGACTTCACCAAAAATAATATCAAAAATATAGCAACCTGCTCCCTACAACTAGATAGCAGCTCACTTCAAACTTTAAGCTAACATTAAGAACACTTAGAGGTAGAATCACATTAAGGTATTTCCTACAAAATTGTAGTTCTATTTCTTAGGTGAAAAAAAAATTAGAATTACCAAAATTGGAGTTATAAAACTCAAGATATTCATAAAATACAGTAATGGGTTCAAGATGAACAAATACAATTTCAATAATTAATCAATCTTTCTTTATCTTACCTTTAATAGCATGAGCAGCTTCTCAAAAATTCACCCATGACACACTATATCAATATTACAAGGTAGAAAATCACATGAAATAAGAAATAGAAGTTCCCAAACCTGATATGTACTCCAAAATTTTTCAAAATCTCCTCATTTCCACTCTATTTCTACTCTTATTCTTTGTAGAAAGCATTCATCCATAAATTCCAGAAAATCTATTAAGTTGCTAAAAATGCAAATATTTTCTTAGATTTAGCTTGACATTTTATACCCTTTTGAGTTAGTTTTAGATGTTTGTCATCAGTTTATTCATTTTGCTGACTGTAGGAGTGGATTTCAAAAAAGTTACACTTTTGAGGCTAATTGGAGATAATTTAAGGAAGTATAGAGTATTTAGGGTAAGCTGATACTTAAAGATGGAGAAAATTATAGCTTAATAGTTGCCTTCCTAAAACCCTTTCCTAAGGGAAATTTCCAGTTGCCTAAGGCTAAAGAGCGAGCCTTGCATAGTTTCCTTACCCTAGTGCCTAAGGGACTTGCCCAAGGGAAGTTAACTGTGGATTGAAATTTTTGCTATGTTTTTATGGCAAATTTAACCTAGCCACCACTTTGACCTTTCCTGATGTTTAGGAATATTAAGAGATTATTTTAGGAGTAAAAAGGTAGTGATTTTAGAAATTAAAAAATTATTTAGAAATTTTATCTTATTTTCCTAGTTTGGGTAGAAGACTTCCTATTTTTCTTATTTTGGGAGGAATATTTGAGGAGGAAGAAGTTTAGATTTGGAACACCTTATTCCTTCACATTTTCTATACCTTTAATTCTATAACAGGAAGTACTCTTTAGTTTTTACTTTTGTTTTGTTAATTTCTATGATCGTGTGTGGCTAAAATACTATTTTCAATTAAAGATTAATTCAAGGCTAAGGTTTATTTCATTGTGAGATTGTCATGCTTATTTATTGTTCTTAATTTCATATGTTGTTCATGTTATTTACTAAAGCTTAGAGAAACCATGTCATGATTGTTGTTTATTTTATGTTTAATGAGGCACCGTTGTTCATTTAATTAAATAACATATTGCTAATTAAGTTTACTGAATCCGTAACAATTTAGTGAAGTCGATAACAAGTAGCAATCAGTGTAGCTTCCTGACAAGGGCTATTATATTGAGTAAATGCATGATTTGGTCTAAATCAATCACGCATGTATGTCGGTTGGTGTAGATCGGGTCTTTCTATTTCTTAATGCTATCAATAAATTAAATTCTTATACGTGTTAAGGGTTACTTATTGGCTAGGAATTAATTACACTCTTACTTGATTAATTCATTAATATGAAAAGATAAGGTCAGGAGCATGGAGCCGAAAGTTATAACTGCCCATCAATTTATTTTTTTATAATTATTTCTTCATCAATGATCAGTTAAATTAATCCTATGCTATGAATATTTATAACTGGATTTATTACCTATTGGATTCATATTAATTAATTTCTTGTTTGCTTATTTATCCATTTTAGTTTAGAATTTTTAATCTTTAATATATGAAAACCTCTATTTTATTTTTATTGCTGAAAATCTGGTTATTTAGAATTACTTCAGTACTAGTCTCTATGGATTCGACCCTTTCTTGCCCTATTCATAATTTATTTAATAAGATAATTGAGGTATTTATTTTTGGTGGCTTTGCCACCTATCAATTTTTAGCATCATTGTCATGGACTAGTATAACTTGATTTAATTTATTAATGACCAAGTCTAAAATTTCAGAAGAAATTTTGTTTGATTCGAAGATTGAGAAAATAGCCAAGAGACTAAGAAATGAGATAAAATTATGTAAGGAACTTGCTGGAACTTTTTTCAAACAATAGTAAGAGGAAAAGAAAGATAATTTTACTAAATTTCTAGCTAAAAAATAAAGGAAAAGATGGTGGAAAGGACCTTAAGAGAGCTACACACACCACCTTTAGATCAGCAGCCCATGTGCAATACATATCCAGTAGTAGACATAGCTTTTGAGCTAAAATCTAGATTGATTCATCTATTACCCACCTTTCATGGCTTGGAGAATAAAGATCCCTATAAGCACCGCAAGGAATTCCATATGGTTTGCTCAGGCATAAAGCCACATGGAGTTACCGAAGAGTAAATGAAGTTGAGAGCCTTCCCCTTGTCCCTAGCTGACTACGCAAAGGATTGATTGCTAAATTTACCACCTGAAACCATCACCACGTGGACTGAGATGGTAAGATTGTTCTTAGATAAATTTTTTCTAGCATCTAGAGCAGCTGTAATTCGTAGGAAAATTAGTGACATTAGATAAAAGGATATAGAATCTCTTCACGACAATTAGGAAAGGTTTAAGAAATTGTGTGCAAGCTGCCCTCAATAAGGCATTATTGAATAGTCCCTTATTCAATATTTTTATGAGGGAATGTTGAGTATGGAGAGGAAAATGATAGATGCAGCAAGTGATGGAAGCCTCAGCAATAAAACTCTAACTCAAGCAAAGGAATTGATACAGAATATGGCAACAACCTCCCAACAATTTGGGCAGTATCAGGACCTTTCTAGACTAGTAAATAAGGTACAATCTTCCTCCCTTGAAGTGTCAATTAAAAATATAACTCTTCTTATGCAAAATATGGCTGCAAGTAAATTTCCTCAAGCTGAAGCATGTGGTATTTGTGCCTATGCTGGATATACCACCGACAAATGCCCTACAATTCAAGATGACTCATAAGAGCAAGTTAATGTGATGGGTGAATATATTGATAGCCTTATAGGAAGTATGACCCTTATTTGAACATATATAATCCAGGGTGGTAAGATCATCCTAACATTAATTACGGCATAAGATAGTAAAATGCACAACAATAATTCCAACCAAGACCTTTATAACAACTTTCACAACAAGCTCCTAAGCAAGGTATGCCTTTTGAAGATAGATTTGATTATTTATCGAACAAACTTCATCAATATGTGGAGAAATCATATTCAAGGTTTCAAATTTTGGAGAAACAAATGAGAGAAATCGCACAATCATTGAGGACATTTTCCCTCACAAACTATAGAGAATCAGAAGTAAAATGCTAGTGTAATTGTTCTAAGGAGTTGGAAAGAACTGGATCAACCCCCACCTAATGGAGAAAATTAGAAGAAGGTAACGGAAGTGGAGAAAGAGGTAGAAGATGAGCAAAAGGTATTAAACATAGGTAACAATTCTAAATAGCCCCCTATTTTAATTATACACCCCTCCTTCCTACAAGGTTAGCTAAATCTAAAAAGCAAAAAGAGGAAAAAGACATCTTTAAGACATTTTGTAAGGTTGAGGTAAATATTCCTTTGATTGATGCTATCAAACAAATACTAAAATATGGAAAATTTCTTAAAGAACTTTGTACTAATAAGAAAAAATAGGTTGGCTATGAGAAAATTACTATGAATAAAAATGTTTCAGCTGTTATTCAAAGAAAAATGCCTCAAAACTGCAAGGATAAAGGTATGTTTACTATTTCCTGTATTACAATTGGCAATTTAAGAATTAAAAAACCTATTTGTGATCTCAATGTGTCTATAAATTTCATGCCTAAGTCTATTTATACCTCTTTAAATGTTGGACCCCTAGATGAAACTAGAATAGTTATTCAATTGGTAAATAGGTCAATAGTTTATTTGGAAGGATTATTAGAGGATGTGTTAGTTCAGATTAATGGTTTCATTTTTCCTCCTAATTTTTATGTGATTGACATGAAAGAATATGGAAATTAAGAAGATTTATCTGATATTTTGTTAGGAAGGACATTCCTTCAAACGGCTAAAACTAAAATTTATGTATACAAAGGTACACTTACCATGGAATTTAATGGTGGAATAGTGCAATTTAATGTGTATGATTCTATGAAATATCCATGTGAGATATCTTCTGTATGTGGAATTGATGTTATTGAACTATTAACTAAAAAAGTATTTGAAATGAGTGGCACTAATAAGTTATAGGTTGCTTTAGATAAAAATGTTCTCAAAGACAGATTTGATGCAGCAAATGAGGAGCTGAATATAGAGGAAGAGTTGTAAGAAGTAGTGCTAGAATTTGAAGCTTTGAAGCCAATGGTAAATGCATCAAATCCTTGGAATTAACTAACACTAACAAAAAGCTTTTACCATTTGTGTTACAGGCACCAAAATTGGAGCTTAAGGTGTTGCCCGATCATTTGAAATACATTTAATTGGGTGATGAGAAAACACTTCCAATGATAATTTCTAATAAGTTGAATCCTAAGGAAGAGAATTTGCTGATCCCAGCTTTAAGAGAGCATAAGGGGGCAATTGGATGGACCATTACCGATATAAAAGACATAAGTCCTTTTACTTGCATGCATAGGATTCATTTGGAAGAGGATATCAAACCCAGTAGGCAAGCACATAGAAGGTTGAATCCACTAATGATTGAAGTGGTGAAGAAGGAAATCCAAAAGATGTTGTATGTAGGAGTTATATACCCAATTTTATATAGTAACTGGGTGAGTCTAGTCCAAGCCATACCCAAAAAGACAAGAATTACAGTTGTGGAAAATAAAAATGGAGAGATGCTGCCCATCCAAGTCCAAATTGGGTGAAGGGTTTATATAGACTATAAGAAGTTGAATTCCTCTACTATAAAAGATCATTTTTCACTTCCTTTTATTGATGAAATGTTAGAAAGGCTTACTGGAAAACCTTTCTACTATTGTCTTGATGGTTATACAGGTTTTTATCAAATACCAGTGGTATCCAAAGACCAGAAGAAGATCACTTTCACTTGTCCTTATGGCACATTTGCTTATCAAAGGATGCCATTTAGACTTTGCAATTCTCCAATGCCTTTCCAATGATGTATGGTGAGCATCTTTCCAAATCATATTGAGAAAATAATAGAGGTATTTATGGATGATTTTATGATTTATGGTGATTCATTCCATAAATGTATGTCTAACTTAATCAAGATTTTGAAGAGATGTTTAAGGTCTAATATGGTTCTTAATTATGAAAAATGTCATTTCATGGTAGACCAAGGGTTGATTTTAGGTCATATAGTATCTTCAAAAGGGATAGAGGTAGATAAGGCTAAAATAGATGTTATTCAATTTCTTTCTTACCTTGTAAGTGTGCGAGAAGTTCATTCTTTTCTTAGACATGCAGGTTTTTGCAGGCATTTCATCAAAGATTTCTTTAAAATCATCCAACCATTGTGTTTTTTAAACCCAACCATTGTGTAAATTGTTGCAAAAAGATGTGGTATTTGAATTTGATCAAATATGCAGGGATGCATTTGATAAACTGAATGAAAGGATGATATTTGTACCTATAATCTAGCCCCCCAACGAGGATTTTCATTTTGAAATAATGTGTGATGCCAGTAATCATGTAATAGGAGCTATTCTTGGCCAAAAATTTTGAAAAAATCTACACGTGATTTATTATGCTTCAAGAATGCTGGATAGTGCCCAAAGCAATTACTCTACAAATGAAAAAAAAAACTCTTGGCTATTGTTTTTGCTTTAAAAAAATTTAGACAATATTTATTAGGTAGTAAAGTGATTAATATCTCTAACCATATAGCCCTGAGGTACTTACTGAAAAAGAAAGAGGCTAAACCCCATTTAATTTGGTGGATTCTCTTATTGTAGGAGTTTAATCTTGAAATTAAAGACAAAAAGGGGTCAAAAAATTTAGTGGCTGATCATCTCAGAAGATTACTACTAAATGAGGATGCATTGCCTATAAATGATGATTTTCCTAATGAACACTTATTTACCATAAAAGCTAACAGCCCCCGATTTGCTGACATCATGATTTTCTTAGTTTTGGTATTATCCTTATAGAATTTTCTAGATTTGAGAAGGACAAATTGAAGGGAGATGCCAAATATTATGATTGGGATGAACCTTATTTATGAAAGTACTGCTCTGATCAAATTATTCGATGATGTGTTCCTGATGATGAAGTGCAGTCCAACTTGAAATTTTGTCACTTTGAGGCATGTGGGGTCATTTTGGTCCCAAGAGAACAACCCGGAAGGTTTTAAAATGCAGTTTGTTTTGGCCTAATTTATTTAAGGATGCATACTTATATTGTAAGTCTTATGAAAAATGTCAAAGAATAGGTAATTTAGGACACAGAGACCAATTGCCTCTCACATCTATATTAATTTGTGAAATTTTTTATGTGTGGGGTATTGATTTCATGGGTCATTTTTCCTCTTCTTTTCGCAATACTTATATTATACTTGCAATAGAATATATTTCTAAATGGATAGAGGCTAAGGCCATAAGGATTGATGATGCCAAAACTATGGTAAATTTTGTCAAAAGTAATATATTTTGCTGGTTTGGTACTCCATGAGTGCTCATAAGTGACAGAGGGATACATTTTTGCAACAAAGTTATGGATGCATTGCTAAAAAAGTATAGAGTTACCCATTTGTTGTCAACTGCCTATCACCCCCAGACTAATGGACAAGCTAATATTTCAAATTAAGAGGTCAAGTCTATATTGGAGAAGACAATGAATCCAAATAGAAAGGACTAGAGCTTGAAATTAAAAGATGTTCTATGGGCTTATCGGATTGCCTATAAAAAACCTATTGGTATGTCACTATATTGACCGGTGTATGAAAAACCATGTCACTTGCCACTATTGGTATGTCACCATATTGACCGGTGTATGGAAAACCATATCACTTGCCAGTAGAGTTAGAGCATAGAGCATTTTGGGCTATAAAGAGATGCAACATGAAGTTAGATGCAATAGGTGAGAACCACAAATTAGAACTGCAGGAACTGAAAGAGTTAAGAAATGAGGCATATGAGAGCTAAAAAATTTACAAAGAGAAAATCGAAAGGTTCCATGATAAAATGATTTCTAAGAAAGAATTTCAAATAGGTCAGAAAGTTTTACTTTTTCATTCATGTTTGAAGTTATTTCCAAGGAAATTATGGTCCAGATGGATAAGACCTTTTTATTGTTACTAATGTTTTTGCTCATGGTGCAGTTGAAATAAAGAGTATAAAAAATGGCAAAATTTTTAAGGTTAATAGCCATCGCTTAAAACCATTTTATGATGGATTTTTTACTAAGGAAAATGAAGAGACTCGGCTAGCCTTACTTGGAGGAGAGGATTAATCCCAAGAAGGTCTAGTCAAAGATGTTAAAGAAATGCGCTAATGGTAGGTAACCGAAGGTTCAACCTTGCCTAAGGAAGAACTATTACTGTTTAGATTTAATCTCCAGTACTTTTTTATTTTTTTTAGTTTCACTTCCTTTTACTTATTTTAAGTGTCTTTAAGTTATTTTGATTTGTTGTAGGTCTAGTTTATTTTTGGTGGGAAGATTAAAACAAATTTCATGTTTTTCTTAAAAAAAAGGTCGTGTATTAATTTTTGACATTTCACTGGCAAAGGATGAATAGGTTTACTGGGAATTTGAAAGCTTATTTGATCTTATAATGGTGAAGGGCCTGATTCTTTAATTATTTGGGTTTAATTATTTATTGGGTTATCATTTTAGTGGGTCTCAATTTAGTGGGCTTTGTTTTAGTTAGCATAATTTACACCATTTTTATTTCAATTTTGTTTTTAACTTCACTTAATTAATAAATTTTAACTCTATTAATTTTTACCCAAATTATTTTTACCCATCACTGTTGACCTTTTTTATCAAACCCTAAAAAAATTGATTTTTCCATCTTTTGTAGGACACCATGCAGTCGTCGCCAGCAATGCCCCATTAGATGACCATAATGTCACTACGCACTACTGTATAAGTGTTGCATTAGTACAGTAGTTTAAGTACATCCAGGCATGCAGTAGCCACCGTATGCCCCAAATACAGGCCACAAGCATGCAGCAACAGTCGCATACCCTATCTATGTCCTCAATAGCAACTCGCAAATGCGTAGCAATAGCCATACATCCAGAAGTAGACTGCCACTGATGCTTCTCAATTGTTCCTAAATTTAGCAGTATTTAATCCTTCACTAGTAGCCATGAATCCAACCATTCATTCCTACCAAACTAGATGTCGGACTAGATCTAGCGATTTTGCTATTTCTCAAGTGCCAAATAAAGGTAAAACACATATAACTTATAAGTCTAGGCAAGTGCAAATTGGCTTGATGATGAAAGCACTTTAGATGATGAGATGGAGCAAAAAGATGATCCAGTGATAGATACACCACCTCAAAAATTGTCTCTTCTTGCCACTGGTAAGAGTCAATTTCCTCCTGCGGCATATGAGAAGTCTTTAATTTGACAAAGAAGAGCACAAAACCAAGTACTACTCTCTTGCTAATTTAGATATTATACTTGGTAGATCATTTGATGACTCTAATTTACATGCCTTAGGATTATATGATGAGGTGTAGAAATTAATTGATGGTATTGGTTGGCATTATTTTTTATAATTAATTTTCTTGCATATGATGCCTTGGTTAAGGAATTTTTTAGCACTTTTAAGTTTGATCACTAGGGCCTAAATTTTAAGATGTCTTATCCATTTACATTAATTTATCGACTGCTAGGCACCTTTAAATATTTTTTAATCACTACACTTAACATTGATTTGGACTTTATTACCTAAGATGAGTCTAAAATAAATGATTATTTAGACATAATTTGTGATTATCCTAAGGATTTTTATGCTTTAGATGTTTATAGGGAGTTAACTAGTATGCCTGATGTTGAGTTTTTTCCATGAAATTTCAAAGTGTTGCTTTACGGATCATTCATCATTTTTTTAGCTATTAATTACTCTGCCCACAATGATGATAACACTGTAGTCACTAAGGCTGAATTATTCTTTTAGTGGTGCATGATTCATGAGAAATGAGTTAATTTAGGTTATTGGCTTGCAGCCAAATTGGATGAACTTTGTTTGAAACCTAAAAAGCTTTATTTAGGCTCTTTGGTAACTTACTTGGTGGTTAGAGTTAGGTTAGTGGCTACAACCATACATGTTGCTTGTTCAATGCCAACTATAGATCTCATGTTTTTGGATAAATTGCACTTATTGCAATGTGGCAAGAAAGGAGCCATATCATTTGTGGATGCAGGTGCTTTAGCCATGATAGAATATTCATGAAGGATAACACGAAGAAAGTTCCTAAAGCATCTTCACAAGCTGCTACTTCTCTTCCTTAATCCTCCTTGCCCGCCATAATTGAGGCATGCCTTGAGCTTATTGAGAGCACTCCCTACCAATTGCAAGCATATCTTTTGGCTTATTTTTAGCATGTGGGATTTACCCCACCTTCTCCTGCGACCTGTTGATGGATTGGATTCCTCATTCTCCACTAGGGCAGTATTCTTTCTTTCTTTTTACATTTTGTTGCCCTTTGCCCAACATTTGTGTGTAATTTTGCATTGAGGAAAATGCAATGAGAAAGTGTGGGGGAGGGGTTGAAATGGAAGTGTTGTGTAATTGAGTTGTTCTGTGGCGCTATGTTGAAATTTGTGTGAATATTTTTGGCTAGTTATTTTAGGAATTTAGGGTGCTAAATTTGGTTGAAATTTTTTTAGGATTATTAAAATTCTTGGAGCTTATTTTGTGTGGTTAAGCTAGGTGATGTGGGTAAGCACTTATCCCATGGATTGTCCATAGCATGTGTTGAATTATGCTCTCTTTTTTAAAGGAGAATGTTTTTGTCTTTAATCAATTCCATGACCATTTGGTTTTTACATGTTGGATGTTAGGCAGAAAATGAGTTGATTTCTTGAGAATTTACTCTTTTTCATACATTTCATGGTTGCCTCAGCTTTCTTTTGAATTAAGAAAAATTTAAGGCTTAATTCACTAGGTGAAGCATATTTTTGTATGAACTTAATTTGGATATTTACACCTTAGGTAATTATCAAAACTAGTTGAGACATCAAACAAAATTTTGTATACTTATAGTTTAGGAATCTAGTTGCCAGAATTTGAAAAGAAAAAAGAAAAAAATGGGAGATTAGCAAATAAATTTTACTCCGCTGTCTATGAAAAAATTGGATATGAGTAGAGCTAGTAGCAGCTTGGATTTATGTTGCCTGATCGGATGTATACAGATTAGAATTGGATGCCCTTACGTAAAAAGAACCTCTACATTCCTTGTAAGTAATCTTAGTCTTCCTTATGAAAAAAAAGGAAAAGAAAATAAAAGCATCAAAAGTAAAAATGATGCAAATAAAGTAGAATTTTTTGGTAATCTTGATTCCCTTACTTGTAGAAATTTATGTACAAGTATTGTCTCTTCTGGTTTGATAATTTATCAAAGTGTATTGATTTAACTTTGAAATTGGGCATTAAAACTCTTACATACGTAAATTATTTTGAGCCTTGTTATTTCTCATTAAAATATAATGTTGAGGAACCCATGCTATGATATGAATTTGAAGGAAATTATTTTAAATTTCATTCTCTGATTTGCCTTACATTTTAATAAGGTTAAAGCTTTTGGGAATGTGTTTTGTTTGAGAATGGGAATATTTTTAAAAGGTATTGATTGGGTAGTTTGATTAATGCTTGAGGACAAGCATGGGATAAGTGTGGGGAAATTTGTTAAGTTGCTAAAAATGAATATATTTACTTAGATTTATCTTCACATTTTGTGTCGTTTTAAGTCAGTTTTAGATGCTTTTCATTGGTTTATTTGTTTTTATTACTATAGGAGTGGATTTCAATAAAGTTACTCTTTTGAGGCTAATTGGAGATAATTTAAGGAAGTATGGAGTCTTTGGTGCAAGCCGGTGCTTAAAGATGGAGAAAATTATAGTTTGGCAGTTGCCTTGCCCAATGGAAAGTTTCAGTTTCCTAAGGTTAAAATGTGAGCCTTGCCCTTGTCCCCAAGGGAAGTTGACAGTGGACTACGATTTTTGTTATATTTTTTTGGCAAATTTAACCTAGCCATCACTTTAACCTTTTATGATGTTTTTGAACATTAAGAGATTATTTTAGGAGTAAAAATGTAGTGATTTTAGTAATTAAAAACTTCTTTAGGAATTTTAACTTATTTTCCTAGTTTGGGTAGGAGACTTCCTCTTTTTCTTATTTTTGTACGAATATGTGAAGAGGAAGAAGTTCAGATCTGGGATATCTTCTTCCTTTACATTTTTTATACCTCTAATTCTATAACAGGAAGTACTCTTTAGTTTTTACTTTTATTTTATGAATTTCCATGGTCGTGCATGGCTAAAATACTATTTTCAACTAAATATTAATTCAAGGCTAGGGTTTATTTCACTATGAGATTGTCATGCTTATTTATTGTTTTTAATTTCATATGGTGTTCATGTTATTTAATAAAGCTGAGAGAAACCACATATCAATTGTTGTTTATTTTATGTTCAATGAGGCATCGTTATTCATTTAATTAAATAACATATTGCTAATTGAGTTTGTTGAATTCCTAATTGTTTAGTGAATTCAATAACAAGTAGCAATCAATGTAGCTTCCTCGCAAGGGCTGTTATATTAAGTAAATACATGATTTGATCTAAATTGGTCTTGCGTGTAGGTCGGTTGGCTTAGGTTGGGTCTTTCTATTTCTTAATTTTGTCAATAAATTAAATTCTTTCACATGTTAAGGATTGTTTATTGGCTAGAAATTAATTACAGTCTTACTTGATTAATTCATTAATACAGACAGATAAGGTCGAGAGTGAGAAGCCGACAACTATAACTAGCCCATCATTTTGTTTATTTTACAATTATTTCTTCATCAATGATCCGTTGAATTAATCATGTGCTGCGAATATCTTTAACTGTAATTTATTACCTATTTGATTCATCTTAATTAATTTCTTGCTTGCTTATTTATCTATTTTAGTTTAGTATTTTTGATCTTTCATTTATGAAAACCCTCTTTTTATTTTTATTGCTGAAAATTTGGTTATTTAGAATTACTTCAATACTAGTCTCTATGGATTTGATCATTTCTTACCATATTCATAATTTATTTAATCATATAATTGAGGTATTTATTTTTTGTGGCTTCGACACCCATCAAAATCTCTTCAAATAAAACTTTCTAGCCTAAGAAGAAAAGATAAAGATGAAAGTGATACATTACCTTCATAAATACCACTTCAAAACCATAATCTCTACCACATGCAATAAGAATCTTAAGAGTATAAAAAGATAAAATGCAAAACTTTTTGACAGAGCGATGAGAAATGAGAGAGATGAAGAAAGTTCATATTTCTTCTCTTTTTTCCATCCAAACCTCCACTAATACTCACCCTCTCATGTTCTCTCTCTTACATGCATCCACTAAGATGTTAAAATGAGTGGAGAAGTTCCTTTTTGGTCCTTTAATAAATTGCATATCATATATTAAACCCACTCAATTTCTTTCCTAATAGAATTGGCCTCATTAACCCCCAAACTTATTTCTTCTGTTTTAAAATCAATCCCATATTTTCTTCTTTTATAATTAACCCATCAATTTATTTTCTTCCTTTCAATGTTAACCCATTTTAACTTTCTTTCCTTTAATAACACCCTAACATTCTTTTCTTTTATTTTAATTTCCCTTAAAATTATATTTATATCCTAATTAACCACTTCACTATATTTTATTCCAATTTGGCACACTTATATACCATAATGTTAATTGACTTTTTTATCCTCTATCATATAAGACCATTAATCCACCAGGTATTAACTTATAATAATTCATCTAATTAAGCTTGATTAAACATTAATAACATGATAATACCTTGGAATTCTACTAGGGCCTATTTTAGGTCCTTATAGAGCCATATATCATGGTAGATTTATAGTCATATAGTATCAAGGGATGGCTACGCTCAAGTAGTCACCTCCTATATAGTACCAAAGGATGGTTACGCTTAAGTAGTCACCTCACATACAGTACCAAGGGATGGCTACGTGCAAGTAGTCACCTCATACATATAGATCTGAGGCCTCACATGCAATTATATAGTACATTCATATAGTTATACAAACCTTATCTTGCATTTCCAATTCACAAATTTTTACTGGTCATCACTAGGGAAAAATGATAATTATACCAAAAAATAAGAATTAAATAATAAATTATGTAAAAAATGTTATAAAGTAATAGAATATGAAATAATGTAAAAAATATAATTAATAATTTCAAAAGGATAATATCATAAATATGTGAGAAAACAAGTATAAAGTGGTAAAACATGCATGTAGGATGCCTTAAAATTAAATAAATAAGAAATAAGGCAAGAAATGTAGTGAATGATACAAAAAGGGAAAAATCATAAGTACGTGAGAAAATAGGGACCAAAAAAATAAAATGTGTAAAAGAGATAATAAATGCGATTAAACAAGAAGAAAAGTAAAAAACATGATTAATATACTCCTAAAAGGAAAAAAAATATAATTATGCATAAATCAAGGATCAAACCATAATTTGACATCAATAAGGTAACTAAAGAAGTTAAAATGATCAAATAAATGAAAAAGAGCAAGATTCTAAATACTAAAAATTTTAGGGATCAAAACGTAACTTACCATCTTATGAAGAAACATAAGGACCAAAGTGCAAATTTTCTACTTAAAAGGGAATAAAAGTCAAAGGAAACAAAAAAGTCAAAATTGAGGTCAAACAAGGTCAACATGATAAATAAAAATTTTAGGGGTTTAATTGTAATTTTACATTCAAGTAGAAATTATGTGAGATTTAATATGAAAAATAAATGAACATAAGAGTAATTATGACAAATGGTCAAAATTGACGTCAAACCAAGCTAAAAATGATGAAATAAAAAGTTTAAGTACTAAATTGTAATTTTACACTCAAATAAGAATTATGTAGAAATTAATAAGAAAACAAGTATTAAAAGGATTAAATAGCAAAATTAGAATATTAATAGGAAAAATTGATTTAATTAGCAAAAAGTCATATAAAAAGGGTAAAATGGCAACTTACCACGTCATGAAGAAATATTGAAGTCAAAAAGGTACTTTAAAAGGTAAAAATGAAATAAAAGGTACAAAAAGAGTAAATAAGCATAACAACTCAATAGATAATAAAATCACAAAAAGAACTAGTAAAAAGGGAATTTTGAATAATTTAGCATAGGAAAGGCAAAATCATTATTAATCAAAAAGTTAAGAAAATAAGGATGAAACTGTAATTTTGACAAAGGAAGCAAAATTTAAGGACTAGAATGAAAGGAAATGCAATTTCATGGTGAAAATATTAAGAAGGAGAAATTGAGAGTAGAATAGTAATTAAAAGAAAGAGACAACAAAAATGTCAATTTCATTAGAAAAGGGACTTAAATGTTAATTCGGTAAAATACAGAACTTAGATGTCATTTTGAGAAAACAAATAAGATGTAAATGTTATTTTGATGGAAATAAGGACTTAAATGAAATGTCATAAAAGATGGAAAGTTTATGAGCAATTAAGAAATTAAGTGCAATAAAGTATTATTTAGTCAACAAGGAAAGAAATTTATAATGAAATTGAAATTAAATTACATAAATATTATACTCAGTGAGGTTAAATTTATAAACTATGATGAGATCAGAATAAATTTCAAATAAAGTGAAATAAATAAAATAATTAAACCAAGTGATAGGCAAGGACTAGTAAATAATAAAATAAAGAATGTAGGGGTATAAGTGTAAATCAACATTGGTATTATAAGTAACAAAGCTCAGATAGCAGAAAAGTGGAAATGTAAGAACATAAAGTCAATAAGGACTAAATGGTAGTTATAAAATGAATAAATATATAAATAGATAAGAAAAAAATAATAAGGATAATAAAAATAAAAATAAAAATAAATATTTAAATGAAATTTTGTGTCTAGTTGTATCCATTACTACGCAACATTGTTGCTTAGTTCGTGATTGTTTAACTATGTAGAGGGATAGGTAATGGAGGACACAATGAAGAAGGAAAGAATTACATGTGCATGTGTCGCTGGTGTCAACATGGAATTTTGAGATTTTTGCTTTAGGCTCCAAATAATTGACCATGTAGCAATATGTGATGCATTTAGATGCTAAATATGTATGAACATGTATGAATAACGAATTTGTGGTGGAGTTGCATTAATGATTGATGATTGAATTTGAAAGTGCTATGAATGTTCTGAAGTTATAAAATAGGAGGTTGTCTTTATAGGGATGTTATTTTGCTGATTTGTAGATTTGAATAGCATAGTTTACAAGCCATTATGCTGCTAAAATTTGCACTGAATGAACAGTAACCATGTGATGTAGTTAGTAATAGTATACAGAACGTGAAAATCATGAATGAATATAGTGTTTTATATTTAGTGGTATCAGAGCACGTTTTAGGCGACCCTAAGATTTGAGTAAACATATCTATAAGGATGAATATTTGAACCGATACATGTACATACCATAGAGGAATAAGTGAACTCAAGTTTGGAATTTATCTCTCCCATTTTGGTACCTTAAGCGATAGTTTTAACTTTTGGTTTTAGGCGAGGGAATGAGATTGTGAGCAACATCAAGTGTGGGGTCCTAGCTAGTCCAGCAGATGAATAGATGATTCTCAATAGTTAGTTTAGCTAACTCAACCAGTAGATGATGCCACGAGCTCAACACCTGAGTCAATTGCTTATACATTTGTAATCCATCATACATATAGACCTTTACACATACAGACATACAGTATATACATATAGCAATATAGTCATACAACATACTCATATAGCCATATATTACACAATATATCCATGCATTAATCATTCATATAGTCATGCAATCACACTTTCTACACTTTACATAGATGGTGGTATATTTGCTACATCAGTGATTGTAGGCCCCGACTCTCTCATAGACATAGCATTAGCCGCCATATTGGCCACTCAGGAAATCCATAGTAGCATTATTGAATAAGTTAAAGGATAAAGAATTAGTAGCCTATAGATTATGAATGTTAGATTGACCAGAGCATAGAATATAACACTTGCAGATTAAATACAGTTTAGACTCAGATAGTTACAGTTAGTAAAGGTTATATAGAGACATAAAGAATTATTAAACTTTATTATTTTCTGGATATAAAGGAAAAGACAATGTGTCCTCCCTTAGTAAAGATGATTGTCAGCACTACAAAGGGAGAATATGTATGCTAAACATAGCATAATTAAGGAAGAACATCTTTATGAAAGTTTATAAGCAATATTGTGCATCCAGACAGTAGCAAAATGCATTGAACACGTTAGCAAGTAGAAGCTAAATATTATAGTGGAGCAGCAGAAGCATGGAGAACAAAATTTACTAAAAATAATTTTGTTGAACCAAGAGCCACTAAAAAAGTCAAAAAAAAGTCCAGCTTTGACTAGATCTGACATCCAAGTATGGCAAAAAAGTTAATCAACTAAGGAACAAATAGATACCATTCACCAAAGTACTCTAAACATGTCATGATGTGAAGAAAACAATCTGGAAACTTGAGAAAACCATGAGGCAATAGTATTTATAATTTTAACATTCAGGTAAATTTCAAGGATGAAATATTTATTAGTGAGGAAGAAATGTAATGGCCTGAAATTTGTATCTGACATGCATAGTATGTTATAAAGCATGAATAGTAGCCCTACGATAAGTTTTGGAGCAATTACAATAGTATAATATAGAAAATTTGAAAGTGCACAAATGTTAAATGTGCTCAGGCTAGGCAAATCCAAGGATGGGTGACCTGGCAAGCAATTTAAGTTCACACTGAAATAAAAAATAGGCATCAAACGGAGTCCGATGGTATAATTTTAGAAGAAATTGAGCGTAAATAGACCATTAAATCAGACAGAGAAAATTTTACTTGGTACCATAAAAAAGGTTGATTGAAAGTTTGATCGAGCCTTAAAATATCATAAAGACCATCAAAAAATTATTTTAATCACATACACTCATTAGGAATAGCATAAAGAAGCTATTAGAAGTGAAAAATAATTTTTCTGGCAGTTTTGAAATTTTAGGTTTTCAGACCCACTGAAATTGCCTATGAAACTGGAAGTATAACGAAATGATGCCGGAATGAACTAAAATTTACAAACATGCTTTTAACTATGTTATTGTATACAGGGAAAAATTATAGGGAATTCTAATGAGATAAACATCTATTTCCAAAAAAAGGGTGAAAATGGTAAGAAATGGAGATTAAATTAATTAATGGGGCTTAATAGCCATGTTTCAAATATATAAGGGCATAAATGTCATTATAATTGAGCCATAATCACCTACATATAGTGGAATAGCCTAAATAGGTGTGGGGACTCATGAAATGGTGACAAGTGGCTTAAAAATAAGCCATTGGATCAAATAGTAAATGAAGAAATATTGGCCTTAGATTTGGTAGACTTAAGGGCAAACTTGAGAGGTCCTGAATCATCTATAATTCTAACCAAAACTTTGCCATCTTCCTCCCTTTTCTTAGCCAAAATAAAACCAGCCTTTTTGGTGAGTATTCTACATTTTTTTCTTCATTTCTTCTTCCTCCCACCAATTTTCATGCCCTAATTTCACCTACATATAATAGAAAGCCTCCTATTTAACTTAGAAATCATTATGTAGCTTAAGGAAGCTTGGAGATGGAGAATTTTTAGTGAGAGAGGAGTGACCTAATTAGAATAAATTCAAGAGAAAGAAAAAAAACAAAGAGACGGAAGACCAAGGAAGAGAAGATTAAGTGATTTCAAGCTTGATTAAGGTTAGAGGATGCATTTCCTACACTTAATTTCATTTAATCATAGAATTTTCTATGAAAATTATATTATCTAACTAACGAAACCTAAGAAATTATGAGAAATAATTTAAGAGAACTTTATAGAATGATGAATTAACATGAAATAAGTATGAAATTACAAAGAAATTATACATATTGGTAGTAATAATGCTTTGGCAAAATTATACCTTAGGTGGTATAATAAGTTAGTTTGGTGTTTATATGCATAATAAGTTTAAAATGAGTAATACTAAGATAATTAAATGCACTATAATTGATTTTAGCTTAAAATAATACATTAACATAAAGTTTTTCTTGTTAACATAAAGATGTATCATTATGTAACTAAATGAATATCGATAGAAACAAGAAATAAATTTAAATATCATGATACAAAGATGTGATATTATGAAATAAATAAGAAATAATTGAGAAAACAAACAAAATGTTGATGATCATTAAGTGGTCGAATTATGTAGAAAAGTGTATTATGTGATGTTTTGATAATTAATTATGTGACTTAAATTAGGCATTACCATGATAAATAAGTATAAATTGATGAATTAGAACTCAAGATTTCAATTAGACACCATGATAAGTATGGTAACATAATGATGTACATAAGTGTAACTAAGAAATGATAAAGTACCATGGATGTATGATAGCATATAGTCACACAAGGTGAACTTAGGAACATGTATATCATCAAAGGAAAGAAGAAAACTCATGGCATGTCATAAATGTCATTAAGGTCGGATAGTAATCCTTATGGATCTATTATATTTTATTTACATTTTAATGTCATTTATTATATATATTATAGCTTTACATGAAATGTTGGTGTGTGCAAAAAGAATGAGAAAGTCTAATATGATATCTAATAGAAATGACATAAATTTTGGCATAAAATATATAACATAATGTAAGATAAAATTTTCCCCTTAGTGCACAATAGGTAATCCAAGACAATAGGATATGATGGCTAGCCATAGGAACCCACATACCATAGTAGATTCATGCAATCATACAGTACCGAGGGATGGCTACACTTAAGTAGTCACCTCACATATTGTACCAAGGGATGACTATGGTTAAGTGGCCATCTCACATATAATACCAAGGGATGGCTATGCTTAAGTAGTCACCTCATATACAATGCCGATGGATGGCTACGTGTAAGTAGTCACCTCACATATATAGTTCTGAGGCCTCACATACAGTTATACAGCCCTCATCTCACATATCCGATTTGGGGATTCACACTAGTCATCATTGTGGGTAAAATGATAATTATACAAGAAAATATGAATTAAAGAATGTGATTAAGCTAACAAAATAAGAGATAATGAAGGAAATAAAAGTCAAAGGAAACAAAAATAGTTAAAATTAAGGTCAAACAAGATCAACATGATAAATAGAAAGTTTAGGTGCCTAATTGTAATTTTACATTCAAGTAGAAATTATATCAGATTTAATATGAAAAATAAATGAATATAAGAATAATTATGACAAATGGTCAAAATTGAGGTCAAACCAAGCCAAAAATGATGAAATAAAAAGTTTAAGTACTAAATTGTAATTTTACACTCAAATAAGAATTATGTAGAAATTAATGAGAAAACAAGTATTAAAAGGATTAAATAGAAAAATTTTAATATTAAAAGGAACAATTGATTTAATTACCAAAAAGTAATATAAAGGGGTAAAATGATAATTTACCACGTCACGAAGAAATAGTGAAGTCAAAAAGGTAAATTGTAAGGTAAAAATAAATAAAAGATACAAAAAGGGTAAATAAGGATAAATGACTCAATAGATAATAAAATCGCAGACAGAAATAGTAAAGAGGGAATTTTGAATAATTTAGCATAGGAAGGGTTAAATCGTAATTCAGTCAAAAAGTTAAAGAAATAAGGATGAAACTTTAATTTTTGCAAAGGAAGCAAATTTAAGGACTATAATGAAAGGAAATGAAATTTCATGGTGAAAATACTAAGTTGGAGAAATGGAGAGTAGAATAATAACTAAAATAATGAGGCAACAAAAATGTCAATTTAGTTAGAAAATGGACATAAATGTGAATTCGGTAAAATACAAAACTTAGATGTCATTTTCAGAAAACAAATAAGATGTAAATGTTATTTTGATGGAAATAAGGACTTAAATGAAATGTAACAAAAGATGGAAAGTTTATGAGCAATCAAGAAATTAAGTACAATAAAGTATTATTCAGTCAACAAGGAAATAAATTTATAATGGAATTGAAATTAAATTACATAAACAGTATGCTTAGTGAGGTTAAATTTATAAACTATGATGAGATCAGAATAAATTTTAAATAAAGTGAAATAAATAAAATAATTAAACTAAGTGATAGGCAAGGACTAGTAAATAATAAAATGAAGAATGTAGGGGCATAAGTGTAAATCAATGTTGGTATTATAAGTAACAAAGCTCATACAGCAGAAAAGTGGAAATTTAAGAAGATAAAGTT
>JBBPFJ010000192.1:200236-244519 GCA_037975025.1 Excoecaria agallocha
CTTAAAAATGTAATGCTCACTAAGAGATTCAAAATGCCTTGAACAAGAATTTAATGCTCTCTAAAAGACTCGAAATGCATTGAAAAAAGGACTTAACGGTACGTAATTATGACCTATGGGACTGATAGCCCTAATAAAGGTGTGCATTAACAAACTAGCTCTTTAAAGGGTCTTTTTTTATCATCCCCTTAGGATTTTATCTTTGATAATGATAGTCATCCTCTCAAAATTACCCCCAACATTGGCATTCATAGATTACCTCGCTTTCTCTAGTGGGAACTCTATCCTAATTTGATAGACCATTGCCTAAAGTTATCTTTGAAGTACGGAGTCCATTTGCATTTTCCTTACAAGAAGTTACTCATATGAGTATGTTTAGGAAATTATATATGTATAATTATGACATTATAAGTGGTGTTTGCAAAGAATTGTATTCTAAGAAGTGTCCAAAATTTAAATTAATTATTACTTATCAAATACTTTAAACTTGAATTTTATTCATCTTTAGATAAGTTGAATGAACCACATTCCTAACTAATTTAATCTCAATAAGAGAAATTAAACGGTCATTCTCAATGATAGAATAGGAGAATAGGTATATTAATACCAATACCTACTAGACTAACAAATAAGCATAATACATACCAAGCGATTTCTGTGTATATGTGCTGAAGGCCAAAATAGAATTGTGTTTTGAAAGCATATTCTAGATGCAAAGTTGGGAATAAGGCTTAAATCAAATGTATAAATCCATTCATAGCTTCCCACTTGAAGCTCAAGAAACACCATATGCCACTTTTTACGTACTAAACCTTGCTAGAATGTCATCTTCGCTAGGTTGGATGAGAACAAACCTAGAATCAGGAGGTTTTACTTTGATTGTAATGTTAGGTTTGGGTGGATGGCTATCAAAGAAAGGTTAGGCTACTAAAGGAAAACGACCACTATATTTCCTTGAATAGCAGGAGGACTATTATTTACCTGTTCACCCACTCTCAAAGCATTCTCACATTTGATCATGATGATTTTAATTCAATAAATTAAAAATTATTCGAAGGGTATTAACCTAACATCCCTATTTCTTTTTCTTTTTTATCCTTTTGTTGTTTTAAATGTTGTTTTGTGGGTTTTCCATTTCCCTTTTTTTTTACATTTTTTTATTCCTTCTCTATTATTTTCCTTATTTTAATCTATTTTCTTTTTAGGTTTATTTCATCAAAATTTATACAAAGAATCAATGAAAATTAACCTCCCCCTATTCTTAAAATGTGAAATCGGGTTTTTTTACAATGGTCATCTTCCAAAAGGAAAGCCAAAATCATTTTGGGTTAAAGGGTCATTTTAATGTGTGTAATAATAAAATGAGCATGCATTTAGCATGCTTGAAATAAAGGCTCAATGAGCTAGAAAATGGCAATGAAATTAAGGTAGGAATAGTCATTTAGAGGGCAGTATAAAGAAGGGTTGCTTGAATCATTTTTTAAGTTTTATCTCATCTTGGAGCCACTTTGATAGGTAATCAGAAAGGGTCAAGTGCTCTTAGTGAGTTATGCCCAATCCCTTCATTTACAAATGGTTTTTTCCTTCTTATTTTTAAAACTGGCCTAAGGTGCTCAAAATTTAGATATTGGATGGTATGGTTAAGGCTTTTATGCAATTTAGCAGATAGAGATAAATCATGACTAGCCCATGTTCAACTTATATTTGAATGAAGCATAAATTTATAAAATTAAATTCAAACCCATTCGCAGTCAATAATTACTTGGATGAAGTAAAGTTTCAAACTAAAAGTAAATTAATAAGAAACAATTATGTCAAAACTTTGGATAATGCTTGGCAAGATAAATTAAACTTTAGGGTACAAATTATTTTAACAAGAATAAGTTTTGAAACTGACAAAAGGACAACATTATGGCGGTCATTTTGAATGCATTAAGGAGGTGGTGATCCTTAAATCTTTATGCTTTGCAATTAGTGTGCTGTATCTGATGGCCCAGGAGAATTGTTGAGGTGAGAATAGCAAAGTATGCTTTCACTTTACCTATAGGGTTATATATATAGCAACATATACAAAAGATTGTGTGTGAATATGGAATTATGTGTGAAGAAACATGCACAAAATTATATAAGCGAAGCACACAAAAAATTATACAAGTGAGATATATACAATGAATTATGTGTAAAGTATGTACAAAAGGATTATGTTCGCCAACACATGCAAAAAATTATATATGAAACATTTACAAAATACATGTAAAGGGGAATGTATGTATGCAAACACATACAAGAAGTTGCTCATGCTAAAAAAGGCATGTGAAAATGCGACAATACATGCAGAAAAGAAAGAAGGCATGTAGAAATACAACCATGTATGTAAAAATGTAGGAATATATGTATAAATGCGAGAATATATGTAGAAATGCAAAAATGCAAGAATATAATAGTACATCTCTTCATGCACCTTTTAGAAGTACATAACTCTTGGTGAAGAGATATATCCCTTTGAAGAATCTTTTGAAATTCAATCGCCCATAACACTTTCTGTCATGCTCATGACACCTATTGCGCTCACGACAGAACATGCATGCTCCTTATCATTTCTTTTCTTCTTCTTCTCCTTCACATCTACTTGCTTTCATATATTGCACTCATAATGCTTGCCGGCTCATGACAAAAGCTTGAATTCTTGCTTAGTTCTACTCATTTCCATGCTCAATCTCCCATTACTCCTAAAATGACAACATAATAAAACAAAACATAAAAGATACCAAAATATAAACAAAATAGCTAAAATTAAACATTTACATCACAATTCTAAACACAAAATACTTACAAAATATAAACTATTCAAGCTCATATCAAGGACAAACCTATGTTTTGTAAGATATAACCAGTAAATATATTGAAAATAGTTGAATATGAAAATATGCATATGAAATGTTTAATTTTGATCATAGAATTTACACATGAGTTTATAATATGCAAACCAAATATATTCCTCAATAATGGATGTAAAAGATAGGTAAACAAATTATTGTCATTATCTATATGGTATGTACGATAATTGAAGGAAAGCATTTAGAGTGAGACTTACACTAATAGCCTTAATTTATTAGGATTTAGCTCTATCTCCCTCTAACTCACCACATGTTCTAGCAGCTTACATGAGGTTATCCCAAGTAGAGGTGAAGGTTATACTTATCAATCCTTTAAAAGAACTTCTTCAATGCCTAAAAGTGGCATTCTAAGGTAGCCAACTTGATCATTATATCATTCACATATACTTCCACCTCTTTATGGATCAAGTCATCTAAAATCCTAGTTGCCATCTTTTGATTAGTGGCACCTACATTCTTAAGTCCAAATGCTATGACCCAATAGGCATAAGTACTCCATTTAATGATGAGGTTGTCTTAATCCTATCCATAATCTTATTCAAGATCTAATTGTATTTGGCATACATATCCATAAAACTGTACAATAACACAAGCAGCTGCACTATCCATTAAGACATCTATTTAAGGTAGGGAAAAGTCATCCTTGAGGTAAGCTTTATTCAAATACCTATAGTCTACACAAACCCTAATTCTTCCATCCTTCTTAGCTATGGGGCTATGTTGGCTAGCCATATTGGATATTGAACCTCCTTTAAGAACTTAGCTTCAATTTGCTTTCTCACCTCTTCTTTAACCTTCTCAAACCACTTTGGCATCAGTTTCCTAAGCTTTTTCTTGACTTGTTTGTACCATAGATATGTTGAATGGCATGTTTAACTATCTCTCAATCAATCAGTGGCATATCTTTATAGGTCTATACAAAGACTCTTTCATACTTTTTAAATATTCTCTCAAATTTTTCTCTCTTTAGGAGTTATGTCTGATGTTAATAAGATTTCTTTCAGGTTTTCTCTTAAACCAAGATTAAATGAACATGTATTCATTAAATTAATATCAAATATGAATAATTCATGATCATGTTTATGAATATTGAAATTAGGAGAAACAACACACAAGTAAGAAAATTTGTTCATATTATTAATTAATAAAAAATGAATTATTCTCGTTAAAAAGTTCAAAAGAGAAATAAAATCAATAAAAACATCATCTTCTATCTTTGGCTCAACTGCAGATGTCTCTTCAACTTTCTTTTCTAGCTTTGAATTTTCATCCCCTACTTTTTCCTTGCCCTTGGCATAAACTATAGGTAGCTTCTCTATCATTATTTCCTTTGGCACTTCCCAATCCCAACGTAGTGTGTATAAAAGGATCTCTTCATCGTAAAAACCCTCAACAAGCTTGACAATACCTTGCTGCCAATCAAACACATCATTGAATAGTTCAAAACCAGCACAATATTGTCTCCCACCAATTGAGGCTTCATTCTCTCCATAATAAATGTAGACTCTTAAGGTTAGCACAAAACTCTTAGAAATATAAGGTATTTTACCTACTACTCCCTTTTCTTTCCTTTTTTATTTTAAACTAGTGTAGCCCAGGTCCTTCCTATCTTTTTAACCTTAGTGGTGATTACAGTTTAAGGTCCCTAAGAATTCTTACCTAACCTAACTCCAAGCAAGAAGTGCATCTTCTTCATCAAATTGATCGCTCGTGGGTTATTAGCTAAACCATTCTCACTCTCCTCATCTTTAATTATAGACATATGGAACCATACTGATTGGCTACTTCATAATATCAAACAGTGATACCTAATTCTCTCTTATAGCTTTGATGCTAACTACTTGACCATCATATGGTATTTTGATCATCTGATGCAGCATAGAAGGCATACCTCTTAACTTATAAAACCATGGTCTTCCAAGCAGCATTAAGAATTTAGCATAAATGGGTAATACCATGAACTTAACCTCAGTTTCAACTTGCCTTATCTTCACCATAGCCTTAAATGTCCTTGCATTCTGCCTTTTTAATTGTCATAAACAGATATGGTCAAGTTAGATTTGTTCAATATACTCTCATTCAACCAGAATGTATGAATAGCCACCAAAGGATATACATTAATTGAGGAACCATTATCTACCATAATGCAAGCAGCATGTTTACCATTCACCTTAGCCTTAATGTAGAGGGGGGCAATTATGGTTCCTGCATTTAGTGGGCATGTCCATATTAGAGTACATAGCATTCTCCCTGGTTCCTTCCTTTACCAAATCTAAAGCTTGAATGGTGAAATCGTGGCGGCTACAGTGGACTTGTACAAGGCCTCGACCAACTCCTACATGTGTGATGGAGACTACCATAACAAATCCCGTATGGAAATCTATGTCTTCTTCAATAGCTTAATGATCTTATTCTTTTGTATCTCCTTCTCAATGGGCACAGTAGTAGGGGCTGACTGTTTCTCAACTTTAGGCACCACCCTTTCACTTCTAGTGACTGCTTTTACCTTTCTTTCTTCCTTCACTTCTTTGTCGCTCTCACTTCCTAAGCTCCATACATCAATGGGCACTTTCACCCCTTCTTCCTCACTCTCGCTAGAAACTCAGCAATCAATCATAGAAATTGGTCGATTTTCCTTAACTCGCTTTGTTACTTTAGAGGTGGAATGAGTAATAGCCATATACTCATTCCTATATAGGTCCTTTATCACATACCACTTTGGCAGTTTGTTCATAATCATGAACACAGGAGGTGGTACAACATTATACCTTCCTTTCTTCTTCTTTTCTTTTTTTTTCAGGATCCAAAATCTATTTGTTGTCTATCTGATCCTAAATCTTGTTTCTCAAGGTGTAGCAATTGAGCGGATGCTAGCAAGTGTACTAAATCGACTAAGTAATATAGGGAAATATAATTATGACCCAAAATATCAAACCTAAGGGAAACTTGTGCTTGTATGTGCTATTTCAATTTCAAAATCAATTTTGTGTGTAAAAGAAATAAGAGAAATCCCAAAGTTGTGATGATTGAGGATTTAAAACTAAAAACAAACTAAAAAAAATAAAGAGTTAAAATAAATAAAGATCTAATAAAAGCAAGTAAATTGAGCGAGGTAAAAATCAATATTATAAACAACTTTCACTAAAGGACTATCCATCTCAATAAATATTGCTATAACTTAAACAAAAGAAAACATACAAGTGCTTATGGAGAATTCAATTTAATAAACCTAGATAACTTTATTCAAGATTACGATTCCAAGCATCAAAATTTTCTTATTCAGATAAACTTAACACTTAGCATAGAGAACTGAATTAACTCTCCTAGATGTCTATTAAAGCCTTTCTCAAGAGATTTAACTTCCACCTATTCTTAGTTACACTTTTCTCGATCTTAACTTAATCAAATCAACACAAAATTATAGCTTGTTCATATTATAATCATGCATTAATCCAAATAAATTAACCTAAGAACATGCAAGTCATTAATCAACTTAAACCAATTAATTAACCAATGCTTAATCAAGTTAACAATCAACTTAAATTTGAATAAAGACAAGACTATGTTTAAGAACTAAGAAATAATCAACTTATATTGAATTGAAGAACAAACTTAAGTCATAACAATACAAGTTAAGGATTCAAGTATCCTTTAACAAAAGTAAAGAAAACTACTCACAAGACATACTTAAAATTAAAACAAAGTGCTAAAGAAAAAATAGTGAAAGTAAAACAATGTAAAAATAAACTAAGGAAGTAATGCTTAATTCTAAGGTTAATCCCCTTTTTTCTGTTTTTTTAGACTGCTATTTATAGGGCAAAAACATAGTAGATTCATTCTTAAACTCCAGACATCAAATAGGAAGTGAACTCTGTTAAATCAGGAAGCTCAAGAAAATCCTTCGCGAAGTGGGAGTCTTCAGCACGTGGCCACGCCTTTCCCCTTGCATTTTTACATGTGGTCACGTGTCCCTTAATCTTTCCTCACACGTGGTCACGTGTCCATTAACCCTTCCTCACACGTGGTCACGTGTTTGCATGGTTTTCTTCATTTGGTCTTTCACGTGGCCATGGATGAAAATGCCTTAACCCTTCACGTAGCCATGTCTTCCAAGCTTTATGCCTTCATGTGGCCACGGGTAGATTTCCTCATTGATTTCACGTGGTCATATGAAAAGCTTCTAGACTGAATGCTCACTTTCTTGCATAAATTTTCCATATTTGCAGTTTTGGCCCAAATCTTTGCCTTTTTTGCAATTTAAGCCCTTTATTAACAATTTAAACCTGAAAATCAAACAAAACATTGGATTAACCTTAAAAACATATAAATTAACAATTTAACTCTATTTAACCTAAATAATACCAAAATAACTAAATAACAAAGCTTAAAACATATCAAAAACTATATATAACTCACACTTATCAAATACCCCACACTTAAACTTTGTTTTCCCTCAAGCAAATTAGAACAATCCCACCTTCAAAACCATCAAACTTGTATAAAGACATGCAATTTCAAAACCAAACTTAGCATTTTAACAAAAACACTTAATATAATTCCTAAATAGATCAACTTCAAGCAAGAGAATATAAGTTAATTTCCTTGAGTGTGTGCAAGACCAAATCATTTTAAGCAATTTTGAAAATCAAAACATCAACGCAACTAGATAATGAAGTATAGAACATATGAATGCATAAGCATATAATTGGTTTCGTGCTTGAAACTCTAGAAACACAATAGGACTCTCCTTTAGCACCGAAACCCGAAGGTTATCTCCGCTAAACAACTCAAAACAAGCTTAAAATTACATGGGTCTTTCAAAGGTCGTAATGGGGCTAAAGATATGGCTATCAAAGAATGGATAAAAGATAATAAAAATGAATAGCCACTCTAAGAAAAAATATATTACTAAATCCCAACAACTTAAGCAACATATATTTGCTTATTCTTGCCTCACTTTCAAACTTCCTTTTAAGAGATGTTATGCCCTTTTATCAAGAACTCATCATAACTTTGTTTCTCCTTGTATTACCCCACACTTATATTTTTTCATAATTGCTAGCTCTTTTTCTTTTTCTTTTCTCAAACTTTCAAACGTTTTTTTTTCTAGCATTCACAAGCTAATTTGAATGATCTCAAGGTATACAAGGTAGATTTCTCACTTTAACTCTATCAATGATTCTTGATAAAATTTTCTTTGCTAAACCCAATAGACTTTTGGTACTCTCACACATCCATTCAATCCTAAAGTGGCCAATTCCATATGGTGAGATAAAAGCTTTTTAGGTTATATGGTTAAAACATTAGGTGTAACAAGAAAATATTAATGGTACGCATTAAGCATACCTCATTAGGCTCAAAATGGCTTAACAAAAGATAATTTCATCAAGGTAGGACAAAAAGTCTTTAAGAAAGTTTATCAAGAAAATTGTTGCCTAGATCATTTTCTAAGTTGTTTGAGTTGTTCATATGCTTTAAAGGGTGATGAGGAAGGTTCTAGTGCTCTAAATTTCCTTACTTCACTACTTCATTGTATTGATTTTTTCTAGGTTAAAAACTGGTCTAAGTGCTTTCAAGAATTTGGAAACTAACAAATATTTATCAAGCTGAAGATTAACCTATCTAATGATTTATTAAAGAACATAAATATTCTCTTGCTAAGCAAAGGTCCAAAAGATGCATATTCTATATCCAAGTTCAAATTGTTCAAAGTTTTGAAGTCAATCGGGGCAAACTAAGTTCACATGCAAACTAAGTGAGATACATAAGTCTTCAATAAGTTTTACATACTTAAGAAAACAAACAAAACTTACAAAAAGCAAAATAAAAGAAAACAAAACATAACACACAAAACAAAACCCGATTTATGAAAAAGAAAAGGAAAGGTTGAAGACAAACTCCTTGAAATGAGGCTACCCCCTCCTCAAAATTTTGCTGTCCACAGCAAATGAAGAACTATTCAGGTGGAGGTGGAGGTGGAGGATACCGCTGCCAAAATTGGTTTATAAAGCGCTCAAAAGTCTTATTACCTTCCATCACTGTATCCCTTAATGTATATAGTCGTCCTTGCAATTGATCAAGCCGAATTTGCTGAGCATCCATATGACTACTTAACTGATTAAACTGACCTTCCCATTCAGGTGTTGCAGGCTCATTGATTGGAGAAGGTGCAGCTGGTGCAACATACTCCTTATTCGGCTCATCCTCCTGCTCCTCAATCCGAATGTTGTTCTCTCTTAAGTATTCCTTTCGAGTTGCCCAATGAGCTCGAGGCCTAGGAATTAAAATTTTCATCCGTTTGAACATCTTATTATCAATGCAAGGTAAATCTCCTGGAAGTGAGTCTCCATAACCCGGATGTTCAACTGCAATTGCCATCACTGTAGCTATCCACCCAATGGAAATATTATCAATATGTCCTGGCATTTTCTACAATTTCTTAATCCGAGCTTCTATAATTCCCGCTCCATTGATTGCTATTCCATCCATCATGCATCGAAGGACCATAGCTTGAGAAACACTAATAGGCATTATATGGACCATTATACATGCTTTTAGCCAAAAAACGATGAATGATCCTTAAAGAATGATTTCTTAAAGCATGTACCTTACATTGTCCTCCTACCCATGGCTCATCTAGCTCAAGATCTTTGATTTTGTCCCAATTTTTCACAGGAGATGCATCCTCTAATTCCATTGGGGCACCGGGCACAAATCCTAAAATTTCTGAAAACTGACTAAAAGTCAAGGAGTAACCTTTCTTGCCAAACTTTCTCTTAAAGTAGCATTCAAAAGAGTATAGAAAGTCCCGTGCCATATCCGGATATACCTTAGGCTTCTTTTCAATGAATTTTATCCATCCAATATTTTGAAGTAACGGTTTTATCTCACGATTTCACAGATTTCCAGCCGGACTATTGAGGAAGTATTGACTTAAACAAGCGGGCAGGACATACGTACACCGGAAGAGCTTGCCACATCAAGATACTTGGTCCTTCGAGGTGCCACTAAAAAGAAAGAAAAACATAATGTAAGTGTCAACTCATAAACCAAAATATACGAAAGTGTAAGTACATGAACATGTATTGAATAAAATGACGTACAATTGGATGAAATGAAAAATGTTGATAGCATAAATGCACCATAGATCAAAATGTTAGGCATAATATGGATTAAAAAGTTGGGCACAAAGAATATGTCAAAAATAATGACTAACATGTATGAATAGAGTCATGAACCAATCTTTCAAGAGGTGAATTAGGTTGTATTGCATCAATACAAATCATGAACATGCCAACCAAAGAGTGAAAATTAAATGATTTGAAAGAAAAACTCATTGGGACATTTCATCGAGCATGTTATGGGCATAAGTTTAAGCATCAATTTAAAGATCATAACGAAGATTGTTCATTACCCAATTGCATACCAAGCATTTATAACATGTATGTAATACTTATAATCATCCAAAGAGGCAAAAGGAATTAATATGAAAACAAAATGTTAAGTGCAAATTAACCTCAGAACTACACATTCATAAGCAATAATGGCCAAAAAAAAGTAATGGATGATATGGAAACAATAAATAAGAAGCAAGGAGAGTGGATACTTACTTGAAAGTGAAAACTGAACCAAATTGCAGCACCAAGTTGAAGTGGTGTGTGTGAGTTGTGAAAACCCTAATATAATGGAGAAAATATGGAGAAGGAAGAGATGATGGGTAGGAGAAAGAAAAATAGCAAGGAGAGAGGAAATGGTAGTCGAAGATTGTGATGATCGGTGGTGAGTAAAAATCTGTGGTAGTGGGTCAATTTGGTGTTGGTGAGGCGTGGGCATGGGAGAGAGTAGACTAAAACAAAGAAGAAGCATACAAAAGATGTGGAAATGTTTTAAAAGGTCCAGGAACAAATTACGTGGTCACGGGTTTCCAAGGGAGGAACCACACGTGGTCATGTGTGCTTTTGTTGTGAAGCATGCGTGGCCACGTGAAGTTCTTCTCTTAGAATCACGTGGTCACGTGATATTTAAAGGAATGGGCAAAAATTCAAGCTATGGCCATATGATGGCAAAGGGAAAGCCACACGTGGTCACGTGTATGTGCATATATTTAGGCTTCACTTGCATCTTTTGAAACTCGTACGCATATCTAAGCTTCCTTAAATGCAATTTTTCCATTTTAAGCTTTGAAAACACAAACTCCTTTCTAGTAAAAACATGTCTTCTTTTAAAAACCCTGTTTACTCATTTTTCATGAATCAAAACACACAAACACACAAAATATGAAAACACAAAAACTTAACTATAAAAATAAAAGCGAGAAAGATTAGAAGTTCTGATTTTTTTAAGTCTCCAGCTAGACTATCCAAACCATTTTTTAAGTATCTTGAAGAACCATGGTTGCTTCAACAACCTCTTGTTGTCCGAGTTGGTATGGTTTGAGCCGATGACCATTGACTGTAAATTCACGTCCATCTTTTAAGCTTTTGATCGTCACTACACCAAAGTTACTGCTTGTCACCACTTGGTATGGTTCGATCCACTTTGATTTCAGTTTTCTTGGAAACAAACAAAGAAGACTATTATATAGGATCACTAGCATTCCCTGAACAAAATCTTTTACACTTAAATGCTTGTCATGCCATCGTTTAGTCTTTTCTTTATAAAGTACATCATTGTCATATGACCATTATCGAATTTCATCGAGTTCATTAAGCTGCAATTTTCTTCTTTCTCCTACATTTCTCAAATCAAAGTTAAGAAATTTTATAGCCCAATAAGCTTTATGCTCTAATTATACTGAAAGGTGACATGCTTTTCCAAAAAAAATTCTAAAAGGAGACATACCTATAGGGGTTTTGAATGCAGTTCGATAAGCCCATAGAGCTTCATCTAACCTAAGAGACCAATCTTTTCTAGAATTGTTAATCATTTTCTCTAAGATTGATTTCAACTCCCTATTAGATACTTCCACTTGTCCTTTAGCTTGAGGGTGATATGAGGTTGTGATTTTGTGCTTAACACCAAATTTCTTAAGCAAGGTTCTGAATTGATGGTTGACAAAATGTTTGCCTCCATCACTTATAATAGCTCTAGGTGCTCCAAATCTAGTGAAAATATTTTTTCTAATGAATTCAAACACAATTTTTGCATCACATTTCCTAGTAGCTATTGCCTCTATCCATTTACTCACATAATCCACTTCTACCAAGATATATTCAAACCCAAATAAATTTGGAAAGGGTCCTATAAAATCAATGCCCCATACATCAAAGATTTCTACTTCTATCATATTATTTATAGGCATCTCATCTCTTTTGGATATATTTCCTACTCATTGGCATCTATCACAAGTTGCTATAAAAGATTTTACATCTTCAACAAAGTAGGCTGCCAAGTAAACTCCTTGGGAAGATAACCACCTGAAAGAAAATTAGCTATATTAGTGTACCATGGAACTGAATTTTCATAAGTGTAACAAGCACAAATATGTTCATCGGGAAATAAGTCAAAAATTTCTCCCTTTTCAATGCTAGCATGGTCCAATCTAGATAGATGGTCAGCTATGAAGTTTTTTGCTCCTTTCTTGTCTTTAATCTCAACATCAAATTCTTGTAGTAGTAACACCCATTAGATAAGTCTCGGTTTAGAATCCTTCTTTGCAAAAAGATGCCTTAATGCTGCATGGTCCGATCACACTGTAATTTTGGATCCTAAAAGGTAAGATCTAAATTTCTCGAAGGAAAAGACTATTGCCAAGAGTTCTTTCTCCGTCGTGGTGTAATTTACTTGGGCTCCGGTGAGTGTATGGCTTGCATAGTAGATGGTGTAGAAAATCTTCTCTTTTCGTTGTCCTAAGACTGCTCCAACTGCTTAATCACTTGCATCACACATAATTTCAAATGGTAAGCTCCAATCGGGTGATGCAATGACCGGTGCACTAACTAACTTTTGCTTCAATAGGTTAAAAGCCTGTAAAGACTTAGCATCAAAGTTATATGTAGCATCTTTAAGCAATAAATTAGAAAGTGGTTTTGCAATTTTAGAAAATTCCTTAATAAACCGATGATAAAACCCGGTATGACCAAGAAAACTCCTAATGCCTTTAACACTAGTTGGTGGAGGTAGTTTTTCTATCAAATCAACTTTTGCTTTCAACCTCAATGCCTTTTTCAGAAATTTTATGCTCTAAGACAATGCCTTTTCTAACCATGAAATGACATTTTTCCCAATTTAGAACAAGATTAGTTTCTTGACACCTTTTTAAAATCAATGCTAGATTATGCAAACAAGATTCAAAGTCATGACCATAAATAGTGAAATCATCCATGAAAAATTCCATAAATTTCTCAATAAAATCATGAAATATGGCCATCATGCATCGTTGAAATGTGGCAGGTGCATTACAAAGACCAAAAGGCATTCTTCTATATGCAAATGTTCCATATGGACATGTGAATGTGTCCTTTTCTTGGTCTTCCAGTGCTATAGGTATTTGTATATACCCCGAATATCCATCTAAGAAATAATAAAATTTATTTCCTGCCAATCTTTCTAACATTTGGTCAATAAAGGGCAATGGAAAATGGTCCTTTCTAGTGGCATTGTTCAACCTCCTATAGTCAATGCATACTCTCCATCCTATTACCGTGCGTGTAGGAATTAATTCATTATTTTCATTGATCACTACAGTCATTCCCTCCTTTTTAGGCACACATTGAATAGGACTTACCCAATTACTATCAGAAATAGGATAGATAATACCTGCATCAAGTAATTTCAATACTTCCTTTTTCACTACTTCTTGCATAGTTGGGTTGAGCCTTCGTTGAGGTTGCACCACCGGCTTAAAATTATCTTCCAAGAATATACGATGTGTACAATAGCTGGGGCTAATCCCTTTTAAATTGGATGTTGCCCAACCAATTGCTCCCTTGTGCTTCTTGAGGACTTTAATGAGCTTTTCCTCTTCCAAACCTATCAATAAAGATGAAATAATTACTGGCTCAGCATTATCTTTTAAAAATACATATTTTAAATGAGATGGAAGTGTTTTAAGTTCAGAATCTCCCTTAGGAGGGGATGGTTCATCCTCCTTTTCATTTTCTTCACTATGTTCTTGTTCCAGATTTTGTATCAACTTTTTCTCCTTTGCTTCCAACTCTTCCATTTTCTTGGGATGCATTAAGCAACTTTGAAGCTCATTATTGAGAATGATTTCCTCTTATTTTGTGTTGGCACATTCTTGAACTTCATCAACAAAATAAATGGATTCTTCAAAATCATACGAGGGGTGTTTTAAAATTTTATTAACATTGGAAATTATTTCCTCCTCGTTAAATCTCAAAGTAACCGTTTGTCCATGAACATCGATTAGTGCTCTTGCTGTGTTCAAGAATGGCCTCCCCACAATTAATGGCACCTTCCTATCTTCTTCCATGTCCATGACCATAAAATCAACCGGAAAGATAAAATTTCTGACTTTCACCAGTAAGTCCTCAATGATTCCTTTTGGCTTCTTTATCGATCTATCCGCCAATTGAAGTGTCATTCGCGTTTCCTTTAGATCACCTAGGTTTAATTTCCTGCAAATTGAATAAGGCATCAAGTTAATACTAGCACCCAAGTCACATAAAGCATGCCCAACAAAATTACCTCCTAGTTCACAAGGCAATGTAAAACTACCAGGAGGAATTTTATTGGTTAATATGGATAATTGAACTGTTCCTATACCTTCTAGCTTTTTCTTATTAGTGCATAATTCCTTCATAAATTTAGCATATTTAGGCATGTGTAGTAAAGTTTCAACAAATGGTAAATTTATATGTAGCTTCTTACACATGTCTAAAAATCTACTCAATTGTTCATTTTGTCTTTCTTTTCTAGCTAGAATAGGAAATGGTAATTGAGATTCATCAAGAATAGTAGAAATAAGTTTTTCTTTACCTTTACCCTTTTCAACCATAGGAGGTACTTTTTCATTATTTTCAGAGTTAGAAACACTTACCTCCGTTGTTGGTTCCACCATTGGGAAAGAATTCTTACCAATTTTAGTCTTCTCTAACTCTTTCCCACTCTTTAAGGTTATTGCTTTGGCTTCCTCTTTTGGATTTCTATCCACAATAGATGGAAATGTCCCTTGAGTATAATTTAATAAAGAACTAGCAAGTTACCCCATTTAGTTTTCTAAATTCCTAATGGATGCCTCTTGGTTCCTTATCCAAATATCTTGCAATTTCCATCTAGCATCTTGGCTAGCTAAAATTGAGTTTTGTGAGGCCATGAAGTTTGCAATCATTTCTTCAATGTTGGGTTTCTTTTCTTGAGGAATGGGAGGTTGAGGTTTTTGAAAATCGGGTAGTTGGTGGTATGATTATAATGGGTATTGGTTTGGGTAATGTGGTGGAGCTTGGTTTTGGTATGGAAGTTGATTATTGGGAGGTTGATTATGGTTAAATTGAGGTCTAGGATTAGGGTTAGAAGAAGAACCTTGATTACCTTCCCTCCATGAAAAATTTGGATGGTTTCCCCATCTCGGATTATAAGGGTTACTATATGGGTTCAAGGCATTTACTTCTTCTACCATACCTTCATTATTCTTCATTCCCAAAGGTCCTGGAATTCCTGCATAAGAATCAACTTCATTAGATAGCATAGAAATATTTTTAGCTTTAAGCTCATTTATTTCTTTTAAATGCCTTTTGTCCATTAATTCTAATTAAGCTTTCAACATAGCTACTTCATCAATATTATGAACTCCCTATTTCTTTTGAGCTGCTCTAGAGGTTGCCCATTGAGCATCATTGGTAGCCATCTCATCAAGAAGCAAAAATTCATCTTTCAGAATTTGGTTCATAAAACTATCATTTGAGGCTGCGTCTAACAAATACCTTATTGATGGATGGGCACCTGCATAAAAAATGTGCATTAGTTGATAAACAGGAACTTCATGATGAAGATAACTTTTAAAAGTCTCCTAAATCTTTCTCATGCTTTATGGAATGGCTCCTCATAAAATTGCTGAAAATCACTAATTTATTTTCTAATGAGGGCAGTCTTAGTAGGTGGAAAGAATTTGCACATGAATTTTTCTTGCATTTTTTGCCAAGAATGGATGGATTGATTTGGTAGCATTTGTAGCCAATCCCTAGCTTTTCTTATGAGGGTGAATGGGAAGAGTTTCAACCTAATTGCATCAGTTGATACATTAGGAATTTGCACAGTGTCACTAACTTCTAAGAATATATCCAAATGTTGTGCAGGATCCTCTATATCCGAACCCGAAAATTAGTTTATTTATACCATCGTGATGGTAGCAGGTTTAATCTCAAAAGGATGGTGGTGAGGAATCCTGATGGTTCTATGTTCTTCATTCCACCTAGGAATAGCATAATCCCTAATGGTTATAGGTCTATACCCATTCCCGGGAGCTTGGTGGGGTATGTTTTGCTCTTCGATCCTAGGTGGTGGATCATTCATAGGTTGTTTTATTTCTGGTTCATTCATGTTGCCTCTTAGCTTTCTAATCCTATGAAATGCCCTTTCAATTTCAGGGTCTAATGGTAGGATGGGATTTTCTCACTATAAACCACTAGTCACCTAAAAAGAAAAATTGAGAATAGGTGAAGAAGAGAAGAAAACACACAAAAATCACTTTAAAATTAAAATAAATAATCATGAACACAAGAGGTGGTACAGCATTGTACCTTCCTTTCTTCTTCTTTTCTTTTTTTTTATCAGGATCTAAAATCTATTTGTTATCTATATGAACCTAAATCTTATTTCTCAAGGTGTAGCAATTGACCAGATGCTAGCAAGTGTACTAAATCGGCTAAGTAATATAGGAAAATATAATTATGACCCAAAATATCGAACCCAAGGGAAATTTGTGCTTGTATGTGCTATTTCAATTTCAAAATCAATTTTGTGTGTAAAAGAAATAAGAGAAATCCCAAAGTTGTGATGATTGAGGATTTAAAACTAAAAGCAAACTAAAACAAAATAAAGAGTTACAATAAATACAGATCTAATAAAAGCAAGTAAATTGAGTGAGGTAAAAATCAATATTAAAAACAACTTTCACTAAAGGACTATCCACCTTAACAAATATTGCTATGACTTAAACAAAAGAAAACATACAAGTGATTATGGAGAATTTAGTTTAATAAACCTAGATTACTTTATTCAAGATTACCATTCCAAGCATCAAACTTTTCTTATTCAAATAAACTTAACACTTAGCATAGAGAACTGAATTAACTCTTCTAGATGTCTATTAAAACCTTTCTCAAGAGATTTAACTTCCACCTATTCTTAGTTACACTTTTCTCGATCTTAACTTACTCAAATCAACACAAAATTATAGCTTATTTAGATTATAATCATGCATTAGTCCAAATAAATTAACCTAAGAACATGCAAGTCATTAATCAACTTAAACCAATTAATTAACCAATGCTTAATCAAGTTAACAATCAACTTAAATTTGAGTAAAGACAAGACTATGTTTAAGAACTAAGAAATAATCAACTTGTATTGAATTAAAGAACAAACTTAAGTCATAACAATACAAGTTAAGGATTCAAGTATCCTTTAGCAAAAGTAAAGAAAAATACTCACAAGACATACTTAAAATTAAAACAAAGTGTTGAAGAAAAAACAGTGAAAGTAAAACAACGTAAAAATAAACTATGGAAGTAATGCTTAATTCTAAGGTTGATCCCCCTTTCTCTACTGTTTTAGACTGCTATTTATATGGCAAAAATGTAGTAGATTCATTCTTAAACTCCAGACATCAAATAGGAAGTGAACTCTGCTAAATCAGGAAGCTCGAGAAAATCCTTCGCGAAGTGGGAATCTTCAGCACGTGGCCATGCCTTTCCCCTTGCATTTTTACATATGGTAACGTGTCCCTTAATCTTTCCTCACGCGTGGTCACGTGTCCATTAACCCTTCCTCACACGTGGTCATATGTTTGCATTGTTTTCTTCATTTGGTCTTTCACATGGCCATGGATGAAAATGCCTTAACCCTTCACGTGGCCATGTCTTCCAAGGTTTATGCCTTCACGTGGCCACATGTAGATTTCTTCATTGATTTCACGTGATCACGTGAAAAGCTTCTGGACTGAGCGCTCGCTTTCTCGTATAAATTTTCCATATTTGCTGTTTTGGCCCCTTTGCCTTTTTTGCAATTTAAGCCCTTTATTAATAATTTAAACCTGAAAATCAAACAAAACATTGGATTAACCTTAAAAACATATAAATTAACAATTTAACTCTATTTTAACCTAAATAATACCAAAATAACTAAATAACAAAGCTTAAAACATCTCAAAATTATATATAACTCACACTTATCAGCAATAATCCGTGAGGTGCCTCATGTGCAAATGGTAAGCATAATATTGATCATCCCTATAGTAGGGCAACTCCTGACTTTTAATAGGTCTTGTTGGCAACAATAGTAGCTTTCTTTATTTACTCAACCGATCCAACACCCATGACAAAGACTTCCTAAGGTTGGAGTAAAACCTTTGATTGGCCTTTATAGTAGATACTTCAGTCATCTTTCCACTTTTATTAGTTCAACCACTACTCCTAGAAGCCTTATTATTGCCAAAGCTCTTCCTTGCACCCTGATTACAAACCTTTTTGGCTAATTATTCGCCTCTAGCTTCTATGGCTATATCTTTTAAGGACTCTTAATCCTTCATCCCTTTCATCTTCAAGCCATCCCTCAAGTATGGACTTGCATTCCTAATAAAAAGCCCAATTTGGTCAGTTGTGTTAGGTTTTCTCTTCATTTCTATCACCTTATTCCACCACCTTGTCAAGTACTCATGAAAGGACTCGTTATGCTTTTGTTATAGCAATTTGAGGTCTTTTAGAGTAACCTTCATCCTGGTGGTGCAATCATATTAATTTTAGAACCCTTTAATTAGTATGTCCCAATCATTTTTAGTGCATCTATCAAGCCTATGATACCGATCTATTGCCAGGCCTACTAAACTCAAATAAAAGTACTCCACCTTTTGCTTCTTAACCAAGGTGATCCCCTTTATGATCAAAGTGTACTACTTAACATACATAAAAGGGTCAGAAGTACCATTGAATCTGGATAGATCTGGCATCTTAAACCTTTGAGTGAGTGGCTCATCCCCATCTAAATGCCTATCTTTAGGGTTCATTCCCCTACCAACAGATAATAATTAGGCTATAGTTTTTATCCTCTCCTCTATTTTCTTAAATGTAGCATCATCAGTATTAGGTCCCTTTATTCTTCACAACAACCATAGAAGGCTTTTCCTTTTCATCCTCTTTAATATAATCATTCTCAGGTTCATACCTTCTTTGAACCACTGGTGGCACTCGAGGCCCTGTAGTGGTTATCGTGAGAGCATCCCTAACTAAAGTTGGCTCTACTAGCATATAAAGAGTGCTTGGGTTATATGCTGAAGAAACCACTAAGCCACCAATCATAGCGAGCATCTGCTCTTTAAACTCCTGCAATCGCCTATCTTATCTTTTATCCAATTCATCCTATGAAATCGAGGGTATCAAAGCATAAGCTATCTTTTCCCTTAAATTATACATCTTTAACCCAATATGATATATCACTCTACCCATCTTTGTTTGTTGTCTCTCATCACCAGCCATTTCTACCTTTGTTGTAGTCTTTTTACTACTTTTAGAAAACTCACTCAAGCCAGACTCTAACACAACATTAGACTTAGATTCTAACCTCAGTTTTGGTAACCCAAACATAGATCATCAGACTAGGCGACCATTTGATCCTCTAGATCACCTAAATGAATCTATGATGGCTGTAAAAGTCAAATGTTATACATGATGCTTGATGATGATGTATGAACATGGTATATATATGATGCATATATGTATAAATATGTTTGTTAGACATCAATTACAACCACATACAAGCAAGATAAAACCTTCCATCTTTATTAATCCTATACAATAAGCCATACGATCTCTTTCCTAGATGGATTTAGCTCACCACCATGATGTGTGTCGAAGCCCGTTTGATTTCGGTTGGATTTTTGAAGGACCATTTTTAAGGTCTAAGATTGGATGAGGCTTACTAAAACTCACGAATTGGTCACTTTACAATAAAAAAAGGATTTGTACTCTATTTATTATTGATGGTCAATCTATGAAGACATCTAATGTGGGATTAAAAGGTATGTATTATGGAGTTGCCACCCAACAAAACGTTGGAAAATGAATCTCAACCTTTTGATGCCCAAATAGAGATCAATGTTTGGGATACCACTCTTACTTAGCACCATGGATAGCTATTTCTTACAATTAGACTTTTATTGTTATTTCACTATCTCCCTTCTCACATGAAACAATACAATTACTTAAACAAACACTTTAACTAAAAATAAATTATTAAATAAATGAATAAATCCACTACTTAAACTATTACAGAGGCAAATTATCTAACTAAAAATAATAAAATATGCATAAATTGAGCTATTTATTGAATTTTGGGAACATTGGTTCCCTTATACATATTTACAAAAAAATTCTTTTTGTGTGGTTTTTTGGGATAAAAGTGGACATTGATGCATTTTATTAAAAAATCTAATCAATTAAATACAAAGCATTTTAAGCAATTTTTTAATTAAACATGCTAGAAACCCTTTTTTGCTACCTATAACATCCCCAAAAATGAGATACATACAAAATTGAATAAAAAGTAAGTACTAAAAAACAATAAATAAACCAACCATAAAGCATAATATCATAAAACCATAAAATTATATGTTGTAAAAAAGGGAAGAGAAAAGGAAGAAGAACCATTTGAAAGATAGCCTTCAAAATGTTCTAATCTCCTAAAAATAAACTCCAGGACATTAGAAACAAAATTTCTCAAAGAAACACAAAAAGAATAAAACAATTAACATGTAAAACCATAATAAATCAAGACATTAAATTATGAATGTTAAACATACTGAAACATAAGTAAAAATGGAATTAAAATGAATCTAAACATGCAAAATGAATTAAATATACAAAATACACCGAAATATGCTCAAAATAGCCTAAAATAGGAGCTATAAATAGCCCTAAAGCTTGATAGATGGCCCGAAGAAAGGAGAGAGATGAGATAAGGAGAAGGCATCAAGACATCCCATCGATTGTTGTGACCAAATGGCCATCTATTGAGCCTTCTTCCCATCTGCCACTTGAAAATAGATAGAATGTTGGATTTTTAACCAATAAAAAACAAAAAGGAAATTTAGTTTAAGCTCCTAAACATGTAATTTTAAGACCCTAGAACATGCTGAATCTAATCATAGCATTGAATAAGCATTCAAAACATACTAAACAGCAAAGAAACATGCAAGAAATAGAAATTAAATCAAGATCTATGTATACATCAATAGGAAAAAAGCATAAAAATCCTATCAAGCCATCCTAACTTGTTAAATGTTTTTAAATCATGGCATCACAAAGACTGCTAACAAATACACTAACTAGCATAATAAAATGAAACATGGCATTATAACTAATGAATAACCATATTTAGCTATATAGGCAGAATGTAAACATAGGGAGAGAAATAGATTGACGCCTAGAATATTACCCTCAGAAATTGTGATTATATGACTTTTGGAAGCGTGCTCTAAACCTTTTCCTTTGATTCCTATGTTCAAATAAAAGAAAAGTGTTTTTTTTTGTGTAAGAATGTTGTTTGAAGCTGTGGATTTCCAAGAGATGAGAATTTAGTTTCTCTCAAAAATTAGCCTCCTCTTTTTACCAAGTAAAAATTTCCTTTAGAAACCCTTGATTTTAGTTTCAATACTTGGAGAAGAATTAGAGATTAACACTAACTCTAATTTCCTAAAAATGGAAGTTTTAATCCCTTAAAATTAATCCCCGATCAGATCACCTAAATCTGATCTTTATCTCTAGCTTTAAAAAATTGCAAAACATGGGAAAATTGAACATAACCCCATATACGGGCATTTGTCACTGAGAGATGGCTATCACTCACACGAGCTTTAGAAAATTACAAAAATACCTTGAGTTCGACCTATCACCTGAGGCCATGACTCAATAACTGATGATCGTCAGTCAATGAGTCACGGGCCACCAAAAGCAATCTGGATAGAGGCATCAGCCAGGAGATACCCTAAAAGAAATGGCTACTGATGGCTATCACTCTAATGACATATGACCTTCTGTTATAGATAAAGACCAAAATTCAAGGCTTTTAGCCTCTTTTCAAAATTCTAGAAAGTAGTCTAGACAAAGGCATCAGCCAGGAGATGCCCTAAAGAAAATGGCCACTAATGGTAGTCACTTTAATGACTAATGACCTTCTATCATAGATAGAGATCAAAATTCAAGGTTTTTAACCTCTTTTCAAAATTGTAGAAAAATTAAAGTCAAAACCCACAAAAATATTTTATAAAATGCGAAAATCAAGGTCAAAACTTGAGATTCGAGCTTTCTATCAGAAATATTAATTGTTCCTCATAATCAAGTAACTATGATTTAGGTTGTCTCGGGTCACAATGTCTACACATGCCAACATATATCATATAATAACATTCAATAACTAGATATGCCATGAAAACACTTCAATACACACATACATTATTGATAATAAGTACACGTATTAACTATTACATTAACACTATCATTCTTTACTATAGTGTTATTAATAAGCACATTAGCATTACAATAGGTCACTAATTCATTTACACTGCTAACAATAAAGCACTTATCACTAAAATGCAACTATTATGCTTTAGTCACCTGAATTCCCTATGAATTGTGGATAATAGGATAATCACTAGATACTAATAAGTAGTATCAAATACTAGAGACATTTAAAATACCAAGAGATATCAACACTAAGCACCTTTTGATGCCAACACTTGTAGATGTAATCACTAACCCTTAAAGGCATGCCTACCTATCCACTACTGTGTGAAATTTAGGCTTTTATTAAAATTTAATCACTTAGCAATTTATACTCAACACATTAATGAACACTCAACATCAGTCATTTAAAAACTTGCAACTATACTATATTATTCAAGATATAAATCATTCATGTATGCTTTAAGGCTATAATCAATAATAATGCATTTAAAATTCATATATATATTCATTAGTCACTTAGCATGCCATCATTAAAATATATACTTTAATGTTAAACCATTCATTTGAAGCTCATTTTATAATGTATTTACCCTATACATGTGTTAATAAGGTTTTATGAACATTTGAGAATGTTGGGTTCAAGTTCGACAGCTTTCAAAAGCATAAAACTCATTAATGTACTTAAACCATGCCTTATATTCATGTTTAACACACATTCTTTATTTTAATGTAAAATCATGCATTTCATATATAGCATGTCATGTTACACCCCCTATGTATATGCTTATGAGTTTCGGTAATATTTTGGTATCTAAAACTCACTAATAGGCTGGAACAAGGGGTTACCTAATTGAGCTGAACTTCAATTCAATTTGGTGGGTTGCATTTTGTCCAGTCTAGAATGCATCAATTTCCAATCCAATCGGGTTGGCCTAAAAACCCACTTTTTGAGCAAATAGCTTTTCTGGTTCTTGTATAAGGTTTTAGGCATAGAAGACATATATTTTTAGCAAAGTAATCTTTTAGACAATTGTTTCCATATGTCTCCAGTTTCCATAAAATTAAAAATTAGGCCATTTAGACTTCTATGAAAAGATATATCTCTAAAATACTATAAACTATTGTAAATGATAGATCATCAACTATCACTCCACTTTGAACTATATTTAAGTACTCTTAAATGTAGAATCAGATTCTAGTATCTTTATAAGAATTTTATTATGTGATTCTAGTTTATTATTCAATTGGAATCATCTCATTTGGAGCTCTATAACTTAAGATATTATCAAAATAATCCTGTTAAGTCAAATGAATCCTATAGCAGAATTTTTCTATCTTAACCAAACTTGTTATATTTCATCTTTCATGCATATTTAAGCATCATAGTACCACTTACCCATCATTTACATTTTTAGCATAACACTTCCACTCAATTTATATACGCAAACACATGCAAGAAAAATAATTGTTCTCGTACTTTATTTTGGCCAATCTTTCACTTCTTGCCTCCTTGCTTCCACTTTTCTTTACTCCTACTTGTATCTCCCTCTATGATATAACCATACACACATATATTATACTAATTTCATCTCAAAGTCCAGCCTTCATATATTAGAGCAAGATGGAGAGGAAAAGAAAGCAATATATCGTATAACTTACATAGTACTAGAAATTCACTTAGTTCAGTACTTCCTCTTAAGTCCACTTGACAAGGGATGTGTGTGTGTTGAGAGAAGAAGATGCAGAATTTTCTGCAAATAGGATGGCCATTCCTATCACTCTCTTTCTCTCCCACTTTTATATGAGCTTTATGAACTTTCTAGTCAATTTAATTACTTGTCCAATTCTCATTGGTTCACTTGTTGGACCAATGTAAATCCCATTTCGATTTCTCAATTTCTCTAACTTCCCCATTAGCATATAATATCTTCCTTTACATCATTTTAATCCATAACCCACACCTATTTTTATATGTTTATGCCTATTTAAACAATTTACCATTATACCCTTAATTTTTAAGTTAATTCCCTTTGGATCCTTTTTTACACTTCAATTACTTATCCTTTTGTCATCTTCCTAATACACCCTATACATACTCAATTTATACTAGGGTGTATGTTGGGGCCTTACGCCTTTCCTAACCATTTTAAGGGAAAAAGCCAAAACCAAAACACTCAACACCTAAAGGTTCTAGCTAACCTTTTTTCACATTCTTTTATAAATGTTTTTTCTCACTAAATAATTACTACATAAGTTATAAGAAAATTGAGGATAATATATAATGTAAAGAATGAATGCGAGAATGTGGAAAGGGAATTTTTGAAACGTTAAGTTTGGTACCTTAATAGATAAAATGACTTTTTTCAACTTTTCTAACGTTAAAATGGTTAAAATAAATTATATTTATAAGCTCAAAACATTTTTACCGTTAAAAACAAAAATTTGCTGCTAGTTAATATTGGCAATTCTAAAAACACTAATAATTATTGTCATATCGTGCATTTTTAGAAATCACCGGAATTTCTAATGACTATGAGAAATTCTCACGACTTTAATGATAACTTTTCTAATGAATTAACTTAGCCATTTTTATGTAGAACTTAGTTTTATGCATATAAAACATCTTTACTCATTTTTACTCAGTTTTCAAAGTTTATGATGCACAAATGAATGAGAAAAAAATTTTCAATTTGATTTTACATTTTAACACTTTTTTTTTCTATACTTGGAATTTCTTCAAATTGAATCCTTATATTCATGCTTGTAGGCTTGTCATCTTCACATGCACAATTAAATTACACCCTTAATAATAACTTAACATATAAACAACAACCACTAGTAAATTTTTACTTTAACACTTGTAATGTTTTCTTTATTTGCTATCAGTCATCGGTATCAGCTATTAACGATTATTATTCGCTATCAGATATAGCACAAACAACTAAATTAAGCAAATCATTATCCAAGCTAAAACATAAATAAACTTAAACATTTATGTTATTTGAATATAAACTATAATGGACTAATTTCATCTGCGCATAGGTTTAAATCAAGCAACTCTTGGCTTAGATTTTATGAACATCCACAAAAAGTACATATTTATGTTGAAATACAAATCAAAAGATTACAATGCAAGGCTCAAAAGGAAATCGGTGAAAATATGTACAAGATACAACATATATACGTATGTGTATTGCCCACAAATATGACTTGAATCCATGAAGCGAATACATAAAATCTGTATTTACAGATGCGTAAGAATGATAAAAAAAAAAAAAAGAAACAAAAAAGAACAGAAAAAAAATAGAGAATATATATATATATATATATATATTCACGAAGCTATTCAAAACTTAATTAGGCGATTGAAAGGGGGAAAAATAAAAGAAAAGCCTAGATGATGAGTTCAATACTTCAGCTACAAACAATCTCCCTTTCGGGAGACTGTGGCAACCTCGAAGAGAAACTTCTTAAACGGAACTCACTTTCTACACAATCATTATCTCCTTCATCAAAGTTCAAGGAATAGCTCATAGCATCATATCGAAAGTCTGTTGCAACAGAGTGGCGCCTGCAGTGGCCACGGCCATGCCCATGTCCATGCCCATTTCGGCTAATACGTGACATGAAGCTCTTGCATTTGTCTCTTATCTCAATGGAGGATGTACGAAAGAGCTTAGGTGTCGGAGGATGATGATGATGGCGAGGTGAAGTTGGTAAAGAGCCATGATGATTCTGATTGTTGGTTTTACGAAATGGAGATATTGGAAGCCATAATGAGTATTTGAGATGCTTTAGCTTTTGTTTGAGAGATGGGGATGAAGGAGAGGATGGAGAAGAGGAAGACGAAGGCGTTGTGTTTGTTTCCATGGAAAATTTAAACTGAATATTTGAAAAACCATTGATTTACAAGGAATTATAAGATGTTTTTATGGAGAGGATTAATAGGTGTTTGATTGTGGCTGGATTTTAGGGAAAGTGGAGCTTGTATTCATGGCGCTTTTTTAGCAATCTTTTTCTACACAATTCATACATCCATCACTTTTTGTTTACTACTTTCTTTTTATGGCTTCTTACTTTTTCCCGTCTCATGCAAGTTGGATTTTTTTTTTTTTTGACCAATGAATTTTGAATTCATTATATATATATATATATATATATATATATATATATATATATATATATAACTGCGTCATTAAATATATGTAAGGGTTACTACATATATCGGTACCTAATGACTCATTACTTGCCAATTTTATAAACAAACAAGATTTTGCGTTCGAAATTTATAGATAACAAAAATCAATATTGGAAGAGATTTACTCACATAGTGGATCAATTTGATTTGAACTAGATAATACTAGTAATTATACAAAAAAAATAAAAAATAAAGAGCACATAACACTCAACCATAATAATATGAAATCACATAATATCAAAATAAATAAAATACCATCAAAATCAATAAAAAATAATTAACTCGTTCTGTTATCTATTTTCACCAGTTTCATTAAGCATGTGAGACATATATTTTCATTACAATATTTCAATTATCACATCGGTGCAATTGAGTGCTATATGTTCCGATTTTTCAAAAATTTTTTTAATTTGTATTATAATTTACATAATTAGTAAATATAGATTCTCAATAGGTTATTTTTAAAAATTACGTGTTCAAATGAAATTGTGGAATCAAATTGAAATGTATTTCATATATATGAAGCCTATGTTTATTTTTAACACGTTATTAGTTAGGTGTCTACATACACACGTGATAAATTATTTTTAATAAATATACTTTACAATTATATATCTTTTCATAACATCAAAAAATAGGATTAAAAAAATATTACAATAATTAAATTATAAGTGCAAATGCATAAACGAAAATAAATTTCTAACTATTTCATACGCTATATGACGATATCAGTAATATATTTCATATACTTAAAAATACTTGATACATATAAAACAATAAGTATAAACAAAAAGTATTTAAGATTTCATTTTAAGAAATTAATTATAATTCTAATTTTTTTGATATTTCTTTTTACCTCAATTGAAAATATTACAATGATAACTTTTTCACTATAAAAAAAGGATTTTTAAGGACCAGTTTTTAACGGTGAAATGAAGGTTTATAGGATATAATGGTCACTAACTTTTTTTCTTTATTTTTTTGGACCAAATTCAATCCAGTCCGTGAAATATTGAAATTTTGACCCTCCATAGTTTTCATTTGGGTGGAACAAAAACCAATGCTATTAAAATCGGACTGACCGGTTGAAGCGATTTAATTGCAAATCGGCATGTCAATCAGCTTGTTTAACTACTTAAAACCGAATTGAACTGAAAAAAACCGGATTTTTGGCACAAAAATGTAAAAGATCACATTTTTTTATATTTTCACCCACCAAAATACAAATATATATATATATATATAAATAAATAATTTCCATTATTTATTTATTTGAAAAAATTAGTATTTTAAATTCTAAATATGTCATTTAATAATTTAATATACTTATTATTTTTTTAGTTCATTGTAATAGTATATTAAATTATTAAGTAATATCTTTAGAATTTAAAATACTAATTTTTTCAAAATAAATAAATAATGAAAATTTAATATATATATATTATTTATTTGAAAAAAAATTAGTATTTTAAATTCTAAAAATGTCACTTAATAATTTAATATACTTATTATTTATTTGAATTTATTGTAATTAAATATAATTATACTCATATATGCAAGGTTAATATTTTTTTGTATTTGCTTCATTAGTATTCCATCTAAACATGAAATTTTTTTCATGATATGATTGTCTTTTTATGTTTCTAATATATGATATTCAAAAATTTATAATTAATCACTTGTAATAATAAAATTAAAATTATGTTTTTGTAACTTATTATTAAAATATTTGTGACATATATTTAATGTTTGATGAATATTTTTTTTTAATTTTTATACAATAGTATTTAAAAATTTACAATAATTGATAATATTTTAAAAATAGAAAAAATGTGGTTGTACCCGGTTGAACAGATCAAACCACAAATATATAGTAATCCCTAATGGATATCTTGTCATCTAGATAACCACCCCAATTAGCATCAGAGTATCTTTGTAACCTAGTCTTAGAAGTAGAAGAGAAAAGTAAGCAATGTCTTTTGGTGCCTTGTAATTACCGAAGCAATCTCTTTGTTGGAAATTAATCGGTTACATACATCACATGTATAAGCGAAATTTAAAATTTTTAACCAATATATTTGATCTTTCCATGAATTTACAATATAAATATTAATGAGAATAAGAAAAATCACCTTTGATTTTTGTTGAACAGTTATTTTTCCTTCTCACCGGGTTGTCGCAAACCATAGTGCCAAAAATAGAACACCTCCAATTGTAATCCACACTAGAAAATGATCAAATAAGCCAAAGAATGATGGAATCACAAGGCCAGCCGAATTCCCCTTGATGTTAGCAAGGGAGTGGCGGCAAGGATTTAGAAGAAGAGAGAAGTTTCTTTTCTTATGAAAACTCACTTAACCCTAAAATCACATATTTTGGATTTTTTATAGCTAGGTTAAAAATCCAACTTCATAATGTGATTGGGCTCTTTAAAATTGCTAGAAAAATATTAATTGGGCTTCTTGAAATATTATTAATTTATTTGGACTTAATTAAATTCAATTTAAGTTCTTTCATAAAAGACTATGCATACAACCCACAAACTAGGCGCTTTATACATATACTTGGATTTAATCATCCAAATCAATTCTAAATTCGTTCAAATTAAATATGTAGACTCTATAGTACTTATGAAATATATTTAATTTATTTTAGTCTAAAAAGTAGGCCTCTAAGGCCTTCTATTTGGAGTTGGCGTGAAAACCATCCTCTGGTGGGTTTATGCGCCAAAACCAATTCTTTAGGCCTCATATATTTCTCCAATGGATCTATTAATTACTATATCATCCTTATAACACTTATAGTCCAATAATAATTAATTATAAATACAATATTTCAATTAGGTCCATTTTGCAGAATATTTATAAAAAGTTCTGCGAACATTTCTACTTGATCATAATTAATTAAACTCTTTAATTAATTATTCTCTTATTTAATTCTCTTCTCCTATAATAATATCAAATATTATTATCCTTGTCATTTTATCATTTTATTCTTTACTCTATATGTGTGTGACCTGTTGGGTTCCTGTCTATATTGGCAGTATAATATGTAATTATGAGTTCTATTCAAAACTCATATGATTTAAACTTCTTTAAATCATTTTATCAATCCCTTATTGATATTTATGATACACTATTATACAAGTTATGAGCATCCTCTAGCTAGGCATCATGACCACCCAAATGTTAGGAAAGTCAAGTGGTTTAGACTATACCCTTCCATAGAAAATAGTTACCGTACAATTACGCCTTTCACCACTCCTATCTCAATTAGATTCTGAGTATGGATTTCTATCAACTCATATAAATCTAACTATATATGTTCTATTAATTTAACAGTTATTCCCAAAATGCCCTTTATGGATCCCTACCTATCTTGGCGTATTACTCTGGCCAAAGATTCTCTGACTAAGGAAATTATAGAATCATGCGAGATAACTTCCCTTAATAAATCTCGGATGGTGAATCCTTTATCAATTATTCAACTATCTTCAAGTAGGTCATGATATACCCAACCTCCTAACTATGTTCACCCTCAGTTGAAATTAATTAGTTATGGAGTCAAAGTATATCACTTGCTACTTAAGATAACCTTGGTTATCTCAAGTCTAAGGATACTTGAACAACTGCTATAAAGAGATTCATCACTGATATAGATTTAATATCCATGTGAGGATTCTCTTTATAGGTCTCCAATGAACTTGTTCTTCTAACAAGCATCCACACGTTAGCTTTTATCATCTTCCATAATCACAGTTGTGAGAACCACTGCTTGAACTATTCAAAAAGCATAACATGTGCTAGTCTGTCCGAATTAATAATGTCCTATCTTGTTAATTCTATGACTAGGGATATTTAGATATTATCATATTTGCATGCAATATACGTCTCATATCATGAACACTTTCATGATTGCCTTTGCACCGTGTTTATAATATCTAGGACTTCATTTATTAATTTAAGATATACAAACTCATGTATTTAAACATAGTATTAATAAATAAATGATGCCTTTTATTAAGAATATGAATTCATACATATGAAATACATCCCTTTTACATGGGCTCTATGGCATACTCTCTAACAATCTCCCATTTGCACTAGAGCCAATCACTCATATGTCTTAAGCCCATGTTATTTATATGGTGGTCATACTTAATCTGAAAAAGTGCTTTAATGAGGAGATCTACCACATTATCATATGTGAGGACCCATTCTATTTTCACATCATTTCTAGCTATTATTTCCCTTATGAGATAGTAGCATCCGAGAACTTGCTTGGATCATTGATGAGATCGTGGTTCCTTTGCTTGTGCAATGGCTCTATTTTTGTCACAATATAAAGGAATCGAATCAACAATGCTAGGCACCACTCCTAGTTCAAATATGAACTTTTTGATCCATATTGCTTCTTTGGTTGCCTCTGAAGCAGTAATGTACTCATCTTTTGTCATGAAATCAGCAGTTATTTCTTATTAGAAACTCTTCCAACTAACTGCTCCTCCTCCCATTATGAAAACAAAACGAGACTGTGATTTACAATCATCTTTGTCAAATTAGAAGCTGGCATCAATATATCCATTTACTTCCAAACTACTCTCTCCATATACCAAGAATATATCTTTAGTCCTTCTCAAGTACTTAAGCATATTCTTGATAGCTACCAGGTGTTCCTCTCCAAAATTGGATTGGAATCTGCTTGTGACACTCAAAGCAAATGCTACATCTGGACATGTACATAACATAGCATACATGATAAAACTAATTGGGCATATGCATATGGTATTCTATTCATGTTCTCTCTATCCTCTAGTATCTGCGAACACATAGACTTAAAAAGGTGTTTCTTTTGCACCATGGGTATAAACCCTTTCTTAGAGAGATCCATGTTGAACCTCTTCAATATTTTATCTATTTATGTACTTTGAGAAAGACCTAACAACCTATTGGATATATCTCTATAGATCCTTATTCCCATAATATAGGATGCTTCTCTAAGGTCTTTTATGAAGAATTGATTAGATAACATATTTTAACATATTAGAGAAGAGAAATGTTGTTTTCATGATCAATATGTCATCCACATATAGAATCAGAACAATAATTGCACTCCCACTGATCCTTTTATACATATAGAATCAGAACAATAATTGCACTCCCACTGATCCTTTTATACACACAAGGTTCATCTTCATTCTGTGAGAAACCAAACTCTTTGATTGTCTCATTGAATCGGATGTTCCAGCTCCTAGATGCTTGCTTTAATCCATAAATGGATCTGTAAAGCTTGCATACTTTTTCGCCATCTCCTAATGTGAACCCTTTTGGTTGTGTCATATACACATCCTCAGTTAGATTTCCATTTAGAAAAATTATCTTCACATCCATTTACCAAATATCATAATCATAATGAGCTGCAATGGCTAAAAGTATTATTATAGACTTAAGCATCACTATAGAAGAAAAGGTTTCATCATAGTTAATTCCTTCTTTTTTATGATAGCCTTTTACTACCATGAGCTTTATAGGTAATTATATTACCTTCCATGTTGGTCTTCTTTTTGAAGACCCATTTGCACCCTATGGGTTTTATCCCTTCAGTTGGTTGAGCTAAAGTACATACTTTGTTCTCATACATGGAGTCCATTTCAGACTGTATAGCCTTAAGCCATAAATCACGTTCTGAATTGTTCAAAACTTCTTGATAGCTTGTAGGCTCATTGTCCTCTACTAATGTTATGCCTCTATCTAAATCAATGTGAAATCTATATCTCACAAGGATAGAACGCATCCTAGTAGATCTTTTAGGATTTTATATATAATTAGGTTTGATTGTAATCTCATCATTATGAGATTCAGTCTCAGGTTTAATCGATTGATCTACTTCTATTTATGGGTCTTGAACTTCACCAAGTTCAATTTTACTCCCACTGTCCTCTCGTACGAGAAACTCTCTTTCTAAGAAGACAACATGCCTTGAAACAAACACCTTTTGTTCTAAGGGATGGTAGAAATAATATCCAAACGTTTCTTTTGGATATCCCACAAATAAACATTTGTTAGACTTAACATCTAGTTTGTCTGACATTGTCCTCTTTACATAAGTAGGACAACCCTATACCTTTCTTTATATGAGAAAGTGTGGGTTTCTTGTTATTCCATATCTCATATGGAGTAACATCAACCGATTTACTAGGAACTCTGTTTAACACATAAACAGCAGTTTTTAGTGCATATCCCCAAAAGGACTTAGGCAAGTCTGCTCGGCTCATCATGGATCGAACCATATCTAATAGTGTTTAATTTCTCCTCTCAGATACCCCATTATGTTGTGGTGTATATGGTGAAGTCCATTGAGATAAAATCCCATTATCTCTAAGATAATCTTGAAATTCTTGGCTTAAATATTCTCCACCTCAATCTAATATAAGTGTTTTAATACTTTTGCCAAGTTACTTCTCTACTTCATTTTTGAATTCTTTGAACTTTTTCAAATGCTTCTGATTTATACTTTATTAGATAGATATATCCAAACCTAGAGTAATCATCTATGAAAGTAATGAAGTAAAAGTAACCTCCTCTGGCATGTGTAGTCATTCGACCACATACATCTGAATGTATTATGTTCAAAATCATTCTAGCTCATTCTCCTTTACCAATGAAGGGAGCTTTTGTCATTTTTCCTAATAAACAAGATTCACATGTATCAAATGATTCATAATCAAATGATCCTAAATCACCTGACTTGTGTAATTTGGTCATGGATTTCTCATTTATATGGCCTAAACGACAATGCCATAAATATGAGGTATTTAGATTATCTTGTTTCATTCTCTTGGTATCTACATTATGCACTTCTTTAATTAAATCAAAAATAAATATAACATTCTCAATTATAGCTTTAGCATAAAATATATTGTTCTTAAAAATGTAATAACATTTGTCTTTTAAAGAAAATGTCATAATCGTTTAATAAACAACCGAAAGAAATAATACTTTTAGATAATGCTGGAACATAATAACAATTATTTAACTCCAGTATTAATCCACTTGGAAAAGGCAAATGATAAGTCCCCAAACTATTGTAGAGATGTTTTGTCTAGTAGTTGACTGTAAACATATTTTTTCCTTTCTAAATCTTCTACTACTTATTGTAAACATATTTCTGCCTTTCCAACTCTTCTACTGCTTTTAAGCCCCTGTAGATCATTATACAAATGAGATTCACATCTGGTATCTAATACCCAAGATTGTTTTGAAGTAATAGAATAAGTAATTATTTCAATCATATGAATACCTGAAGTAGAAACATCAGCTTGCTTCTTCTCCTTAAGAGAATCTAGATAGGCCTTGCAATTACGTTTCCAATGACCATCTTTCCCACAGTCAAAGTAAGTTCCTTTGGAATTCTCTTTCTTGGCAACCTTCTTCTTGGAAACCCCACCATGCTTTAGTAGCGCCTTGTTCATCTTCTTCTTCTGCTGCTTCTTTCCTTTAGCAAAAGTGACAACTATGACAATTTTTGAATCCTTCTTGAAGGATCCATTAGCTATTTTGAGCATATTGATTAACTCAGGAATGGTTACTTGGATCTTGTTCATGTTGAAGTTATGCACGAAAGGTGCAAAACTTGGAGCCAACGAGTACAAGATTAAATCTATGTATAGATCATTATCCATTACATAGCCAAGTCTACTCAAAAGCTCAATATACCCATACATCTTCAGTGTATAAGCAGTAGCCGAAGTGCCTTCCACCATTTTATAGCTAAACAGAACTCGAGCAATCTCATATTGCTCAGTTCTAGCCTGAGAAGAATAAAGCTCCTCTAGATGAAAAATGATGGTTGTTGCATCCATCATCTCATGTTGCTTTTAAAGCTCTGAGGACATAGCACCCAGCATCAGACATGTCACTGCTTCACTATCCTCCATGTATTTTCGATAAGTGCCCTTGATCTCATCAATGGCATCATCTGATGGAAGTGGTGGTGGATCTTTATCCAAGACATAATGGATCTTTTCAGCTCTGAGAATAATTCTCACTTGTTTGATCCAGTCAGAATAATTGCTGCTAACTAGCTTATTATCCAAGATTGATCGTATGCTTTTGTTTGATGTGTTCATGATGATGACCTAGATGTGAAAAAGAAAACATGTGAGAGTATGTTCAGATATATATATATATATATATATATATATATATATATATATATGCATTAATTAGGTTTTTAATTAATCCATTCACTCCCACTATTTTATTGTGAATCAATAGCCCTCACTATATAATCCGAGAAAACCCGATGGTTTTCTTAGTAGGCCAATATCTAATTCTTGATATGAAATTTGACATTGACTGTGGTCAACAAGTCAAACTCCATACCCTTGAAAGGTAGGTATCTCTATACCAATTGTGTCTCTACACAACTATTAGATCATTAGGTTATCAACTCTTAATGCATGCATATCATATATGCATTCCCTAATCTTGCCTCTAGAACCATTATCCTTAACTATGGTCAATAAGCTAATGGGCTAGCTAAGATGACCCATTTAATTAGATTCGAACATATTCAATATAATGTGAGCTTAACTATGGTCAAAAACAAATCATATTATAAAGAACTCTAGCTCTACTCCAATTAATGGAATGCTTATATACCTTAGTATTAGTTTGAGGGATTTTAGTTAATTAAGTCTCATTATACGTGGTTGGCATACATTGGTATGCATCTTATATCTATCATATAAATATGAGCATATAAATATGGCATAGTTATGGACTTTACTACAATGATCTCCCCGAGCCAAAAAGGAAATCAAAAGGTCAAACCTAGGTAATATGCATGATTCAAAAAAGTAAAAATAATTACATTATCTTCAATCTTGTTGGATCTCCATTCGGCCCATCTTGCCCCTTTCATAAAAGATTATGCACCTAACCCACAAACTAGGTCATTTATGCATATACTTGGATTTAATCATCCAAATCAATTCTAAATCCATCCAAATTAAATATATAGAATCCAAAACACATATAAAATATATTTAATTTATTTTATTCCAAGAATTAGGCCTTTAAGGCCTTCTATTTGGAGTTGGCTTGAAATCCATCCTCTGGTGGGTTTCTGTGCCAAAACCAATTTTTTGGGCCTCATATATTTCTCCAATGGATTTATTAATTACTATATCAGCCTTATAACACTTATATTCCAATAATAATTAATTATGAAATACAATATTTCAATTAGGTCCATTTTGCAGAACATTTCTAAAAAGTTCTGCAAACATTTCTACTTGATCATAATTAATTAAACTCTTTAATTAATTATTCTCTTATTCATTTCTCTTCTCCCATAATAATATCAAATATTATTATCCTTGCCATTTTATCATTTTATCCTTTGCTTTATATGTGTATGACCTATTGGGTTCCCATTCATATTGGCAGTATAATATGTAATTATGAGTTCTATTCAAAACTCATATGATTTAAACTTCTTTAAATCACTTTATCAATCCCTTATTGATATTTATGATCCATTATTATATAATTTATGAGCGGCCTCTAGCTAGGCATCATGACTACCCAAATGTCAGGAAAGTCAAGTGGTTTTGACTATACCCTTCCATAGAAAATAGTTACCATGCAATTACTCCTTTCACCACTCTTATCTCAATTAGATTTTGAGTATGGATTTCTATCAACTCATATAAATCTAATTATATATGTCCTATTAATTTAAAAATTGTTCCCAAAATGCCCTTTATGGATCGCTATCCATCTTGGCATATTACTCTGGCCCGAGATTCTCTAAACAAGTCAATTATAGAATCATGCGAGATTTAATAAATCTAGGATGGTGAATCCTTTATCAATTACTCAACTATCTTCAAGTAGGTCATGATATACCCAACCTCCTAACTATGTTCACCCCTAGTTGGAAGTAATCAGTTATGGAGTCAAAGTATATCACTTGATACTTAAGATAACCTCTTTTATCTCAAGTCTAAGGATACTTGCACGACCGTTTTGAAGAGATTTCTATCCATGTGATGATTCTCTTTGTAGATCTCCAATGAACTTGTTCTTCTAATAAGCATCCACATGTTAGCTTTGATTATCTTCTATAATAACAATTATGAAAACCACTGCTTGAACTATTCAAGAAGCATAACATATGCTAGTCTGTTCGAATTAACAATATCCTTTTTTTAATTCTATGACTGGGAATATTTTGATATTATCATATTTGCATGCAATAGATGTCTTATATCATGAATACTTTCATGATTGCCTTTCCACTGTGTTTATAATATCTAGGACTTCATTTATTAATTTAAGATATACAAACTCATGTATTTAAATATAGCATTAATAAATGAATGATGCCTTTTATTAAGAATATGAATTCATACATATGAAATACATCCCTTTTACATGGGCTCTAGGGCATACTCTTTAACACTCTTAACTTTCTTCCAATGTACATCAGTTAGAGCATGCATAAACTGACATAGTTTATTGATAGAGAAGGAGATGTATGGCCGAGTGAAGGTGAGGCACTGAAGATCCCAAACTATTTGATGATATTCAATTTCATTTAGCAACAGTTGACCAATGTTTTTGGATAAGTTTGGTATAATGGCCATCAGTGTAAAGCATGAATTTGTTTGAAGAAGATTAGTAAGGGCCAGGAGATCATGAACATACACTACAAGAAAATCAATTTTTATCGACCAAAATTTAACGAAGGGATGAAAATCTGGTCATAAAAATATACAAATAGTAATTGGAAATTAATCCAGTCATTAATTGTTAAATATTTAATGAGTGGTTTAAATCCCTTCGTTGAAACATTATAATTTCGATCGTTATTGCCCTAAGAAAATTTACGAGACTTCAAAAATGGTTTACCTCCAAAATAATCCTCCATTATTTTATCAAAGTAAAACAAAAAATTGGGATACCCATGTAAAACTAAAACAGGAAAAAATAGCAAAAATTCGTGAACCCGGATGATGAAAAAATAGCAAGAAAATGGAAACCCTTCTCTATCTATGAAAAATGTGAACCCTCTTTTGTTTATCTTCCAAACCTAACCTAAACTAAACCTAATAAAAATGGCAGTAATAGAAGCCTCCATTGCCCTCAACCTTACTTGGATTATCTCTTACCGGTTTCAATTTTCTTGATTTTGAAAGATTCAAATTTAATTTTTGTTGGTTCAACTGGTCTAGGACGCTATGTAATTGGTGTTTATAGGTGAAAAATAAAAAAAAACCCTTATTTCTTTCTTTATACCATATGAATATCTCTTTATTTCTAATCTTCTTCCCATGGAATAGGAAAATAGGGCATTTCTTTATGATTAAATTCAAGTTTGGGTCTTTTTAATGCTTTAATTTTTTTCATTTAAAAATTGTATCTGCCACTTGTTAGGCTTGCATCAACGTTTACGTCTGTTGAATTTTTCTATTTGATTTTTAGGTTTCTTCCATAAGTTCTAATTCTTTTTGAAGATTTTCAACTTGACCAATCTTTTCCATATGTATATAGTTTAGCACTGCAAGTTTTTGATTTTGTTTCTCATTTTCCTTAGCAAGGAAATTGAGTTCTGAAGTCAAGTTATGTTCTTTTTTTACACTTTCTTCTCCTAATGAACAAAGATTTTCTTCATCGACGGTAAGTACAAGCTCGGCTGAAAGATCAACAGTGGATCCTTTGGTGAAATCTATCTCGATTAGTAAAGCTTTAATTTCCTCTGTTCTTTTGTGTTTAATTTTTGCTGATTAGAGATTTTTAATTTATCTCTATTTTCTTTTTATTGTAGCTATGCATATCGTTGTTAAGATCGTAAGTATCACTTACTTTTTTAGATCATTTTTGAGTTAATTTATAGAAATCATGATCTATTCATATAATTTAATGCAGTACTTGAAGCTATAGCTCTGGTTTGAGCTCTTAAGTTGAGCTGAGGTTTAATTGAATTTTTAATTTATTTGGATTGTTTATTTATGTGCTTTGTAGGAGAATAATAAGGCAAACCATCCTCAATTGCTTTACAAAGCTAATCTCTATAATCATTTTCAAGGAGGCACTATGTAGCATTCCTTTTGTACTGAAATTTGTTTCTTATTTCTAGCATGTACAATTGAGTTTGCGAGTTCTGCATCCAATTTTGCAGGTGGTATTCTTGGTATAAAATTGTCTGATGTTGATGGGAGGACAATGTATTGGTCCTCGATACTACCATCTCAAGTTCTTTTGGCTTGGTGATGGCACATTATTTTCACATTTTTCTTTCTTTGCTTCTCCTCCAAGTCTCCTGTAAGTATTAAACATTTTCCTTGTCTTCTTTTTCTATTTTAATTTGGTTTTGGTTCATTTTAATCTCTTATTTTCTTTGTTGGGTACTGGGTTGTTTTTTACTTTGTTTCATTTTCTTTTTCATTCACTTTCACATAGGATTTTGTCTGATTTTTCTATTTTGTTGTTTTTAATCAAATCCAAATCCTATCCTTGTCTGATTCAGCTATGCTCGTGCTATTTTTGGTGTACACGACAAGGAAGAAGATTATTGGCTTTTTTAGTTTATATGGGAAGTCCTTTAGCGTTACAATTTCAATTTTTACAGCTAGGTTCTCTAATTTAAGGTTAGGGGACTCAATTCCTGTTCTTAGATTCTTGTACAACACTTATCCCTAATTCTGTAGTTTATGGTTTGTTCTAACAAGAACTATTTTTTATGCTTTTGGGTTTAGCTTAAATATATGTTAAGGAGTGAAGTGGGTTTCTATATCCGCATTTTTAATTCATGGCATTGAACTTGATTATCCTGTGGTTTAATTTGGATCTTTTACAGCTTTTTAGGTTTCTCTAATGAAGTGAATTTATGTCCTTTTAATGTACTAAAATATGCTTTAGATGAGTCTCTGAGCAAAGTTTGGTTTTGTGGGAGTTTTTATCCTTGTATATAAACTTTGAGATCTGCTCTTTTTTCAAATAGTTCAGCTACTTCTAGAAGCAATGATCTTGCTAATGATTGGTCTGGAGCTGTAAATAGCACATCTCCATCGCTATCTGATTCTTCTCTGCATTTAGGTCATAATCATTGGAGTAAGCCTGCGTAGGCTGTAAATTCAAAACTAAATGGCAATTCAACAATTGCTCCTTATGAAGCATTGCCAGGATTTAGGGATGTCTCCAACTCTGAGATGTAGAATTTATTTATTAAAAAGCTGAATTTATTTTGTGTGGTGTTTGACTTCACTGACCCAACTAAGAATTTAAAAGAAAAGGATATCAAATGGCAGACATTGGTTGAACTTGTGGACTTTGTTACTTCTGCAAATGTGAAATTCATAGAAACTGTCATGCAAAAAGCTATAAAAATGATATCTATTAACTTGTTCAGGCCACTTACTCCACAACCCTGTGAGAATAAGGTTTTAAAAGCCTTTGATTTTGAAGAGGAAGAGCCCTTGATGGATCCTGCATGGCCTCAATTGCAGATTGTTTATGAGTTTTTTCTAAGATTTGTTGCAACTCCAGAGATAGATGTAAAGTTGGCTAAGAGGTATGTTGATCACAAGTTCTCTTTCCTTCAAAGTGGTGTCACTTTTTCAGCTAAACCTGTTTACCCTAATATGTTGTAGTTATTTGTCATAGGCTTTAGCTTTAAGCCCTTACATTTGGTTAGATTTTTTTGTTAGTCATTGACATCTACATTTGATTGAAGTAATGTCTATTATGATAAAGTTATTTGATATTTTTGTATTTAATCAACAATATATATTTGCTATTTTTTTTGTCATGATCTGGTTTATTACCCTTAATATGTGATCTTTGGTGTATGCATTTGTGGTAAAAATCACTTTGGTCTAACTCTTTTTTGATTGGTATGCGAGTGAAATGTTCATATGCCTTGTGCTGCCAAGCTTCATTACATTTTAGCTTTAGTGCGAAGATGATAATATGTGTAGACACATTTCTGTTTCTGCCTTGATAGCTAGTGTGAACTTAACCCATTCATGTGAACTCTGTATGTTTATGAACTGGGTGATTCTTTTTTGCTCTTCATGGATTATCGTACAATTCATGTGAACTCTACATGTTTGTGTAAGAGGAAGCTGGTGTGAACTTAACCCATAAAGCTTGTGGTTTTGTAGTGTTCAAGTTTGTTTTATATTTGATCCTTGTGGATTTATAGTCTTTATGTTGAATTGTCATTTTTTTATAAAGGTCTTGTTCCCGTCTTTTTTCATTTTTTTGGAGCAAGCTAGTGTGTTAACTACTCATATTTTTTTTTAGCTTTTTGGAGGTCTTTAATTTAATAGATAAGCATGGCTGAAGAAGAGAAAAGGTTAGAGGAGGTCTTGAATGGTAAATTTCCATAATGTTCTGTTACATATTGTTATAGTGGTTATTTTATTTATTTTTTAAGAATGTAAAGGCATATCTAAAGCGTGTAACAGCTAGATAAGCAATAGAGTCTCTTTTCATTTTCCTTTTTTTATTTTCAAAATTTACTTTATTTTCTCTTTTCATCTGGTAATAGATAAGCAAGAAGCTCGGGCATATTCAAAAGCGATTTCATCTTATTATGGAAGGTGGTATCTATGATGGTTTTCACTCATCTTTAAATTCTAAATCATTATACAATCTTGTAAATTTACATCTTTTCCAAGGGTTTGAAATCATTATACAATAGAGTTTGAGAATCAAAGATCAAAAAAAAAATTTATAAGTAGATATAAATTCTTATTACATGGTTTCATATTCAGGTGCTGATGGTCCATATGCCTTTTAGGGAATAATGTCTAGCAGAGAAGAAAAATATTTGGAGGAGAAAAGTTCTCTGCTACTTTTTTGGTCTCTCGGCAATTTCAAGTCAATTTCTCCTTTTCTTTATCCTCTTCTTTTGTTTGACTTTTGGATGTTCTTTCCAGAATTTTAAATTCAGAACTTGAGTACATTTCAAGTTCTTAAATTTGTCTTGATTATGTAATTGGGATATCTAAATTTTCATGTATTTCCTGTAGTTTTTCTACATAAATTTTCATCCTGTTTGATTTGCAATATGATAATATGTTGTTAATATATTATTAAACTTATTATTATTTTTTACTTTCTTAGCCATTTGATCTATTACCTTTATAAATGAATATTAATTATAAATTTATGTTTACAGGTTTTTTGATCAATGAATAATGAAGATTTGATGCTCATTATTCATTTTTTTTAAATTCTTGCTAGATAGATGATGGTATAGCAAAGGGTTATTTTTCTAAACAAATTTATATGTGACAAATAGAATGTTAAACAATTTCAAAATATTGGTATACTTTGTAATTGGTTTTTTGTAATTTATGAAAAGAGTATTTATTATATTTTTGGATATGTATGTATGTGTGGGAGTGTGAATGGGGTGTACGTGAAATATTTAAATAAAATTGTTTATATTAATGATCGAATTTACATTTAGCGATGGAAAATCCAATCATTATTTGTAATCATTAACGATCGAATTTTCTTTCGTTAAAAGATATAAACAATTCACGAAGGAAAATTTTGGTCATTATAAGTTAATTTTATGACCAGATTTTCCTTCCTTAAAAGTGGAAAATAATTAACGAAGGAAAAATCCGACCGTTAAAAGGGCTTTTTTAACAACCAAAATTAAGCAGAACACAATTAGTGAAGGAAAATCCCATTGCTAAAAATTTATGTTTAACGTCTGAATTTGTTCCAGTTGTTATTATCTTTAATGATTGGATATCAATCTGATCGTCTATACTATTAATGATAGGGCTTTTAACGATCGATGATGATCGTATTTTTTTCGATCATTATAGTATTTTAACGACCGAATTTTTAACTTTTAACGACCGTATTTCCCTTCGTTAAAGAGTATTTTTCTTGTAGTGATATTTTGATTGAAGAAGCAATAGGTCACTCGAAGTATGATCAACCTTAACACCCAAAAAGTAAGCAACACATCCCAAGTCTCAAATAGGGAATTCTGCTTTCATTAGAGAAATAGTTGTTGAACCGAAGCTAAAGAATTTCCTATTACTAGAATGTCATCAACATAACAAAGTACATAAGTATAGGTGGTGGTAGAGATATTAAAAAAGAAAGAGTGATCATCTTGAGATGTTTAAAACCCTTTGGAAATAAGAAAATTTCACAACCGAGTGAACCATTCTCGAAGGACATAGGTGAAATGTTTGGTTTGGAGATAATCAGTGGAAGAGAGAAAGTCGGTAAGGGAAAAGTGTTTCGGTGGTTCATATGACTCAAGAGGCCTAAGCTACATAAGATGTATCTTAGGTGAGGTTGGTTTAAGGGTATGGATAGGGAAAGATAATGGTAAGGGAGGTTGGATAGGGTGGAGAGGGAATGGAGTTAGAGAAAGAGTATGAGGAATAGGGGATAAAGGAGAAGCATGGGATCTATTATGATTGGATAAAGGTGTAGATAAAATAAGAGATAGAGAAAAGAGCTTATTAGAATTTGAAAACATACCTAGCAAGAGATCAATCAGGAATAAAATTAATGGTACCTACTAAGATAGCTAGGGTGAAACAATCATTGATTTGGATGGAGAATCTTGTGGTGATGGCAAGCTAAATGGAAATAAAGTTTCATCAAATTAAACATGTTTGGTAATGTAAATTATTTCATTAAATGGATCAAAACATAAAACAGGAGAATGTAATTTTGATTTTCCCAAATAGACACATTGATGGCTATGGATAGCAAACTTATTTCTATTATATGGTCGAAGAAGTGGGTAAACAGCACATCCAAAAATTTTAAAACTCTTACAATCAAAAGTTTTATGAAATAACTAAAAATAGAAAGGCTCATTGTTAAGAGATGGTGAAGGCAAACAATTACTTAATTCCACATTGGTATTAACTGCATAATTCCCAAATCGAAAAGGGACATTTCAATGATTAAGTAAAGTTAGAGTGGTATCAATTATATGCCAAATTTTCCATTCAGAAATGTCATTTTGTTCATAGGTGTGAGGGCAAGTAAGGTAATGAATGATGCCAGATTTTCAAAGATGTGCAGATAATTTTAGAAATTCTCCACTAAAATCAGACTGAATTTTTTTTATTTTATAATTAAATTGCCATTTCACCATCGTTTGGAATTTAAGAAAAATATTAAGCACATCATTTTTGAATTTAATGCAATAAAGCCAAGCAAAATGAGTAAATTCATCAATAAACAAAACAAAATATTTCTAATTTAAAAAAGCGCCAACTAGACTAAGATCCCATACATCATAATGAACAACTTCGAAAGGAGTAGTGCTCGCTTAACAATAATACATAAATAAGTTTTGGTGAGTTTGCCTAAAGGACATAAAGTGCATCTATTATTGGAAGGTGAATAAGAAAAATGATTTGAATTCAAAACATGAGAAGTAATTATTTCATAACAATGACCCAAATAAGCATGCCAAGTATCAAAAGAGATGGACTCCCCAAGAAATGCCCACTTCAGCTCAAGTGGTAGTACATACTGATGGA